>DF357848.1:24969-43407 GCA_000787875.1 Solanum virginianum | reverse complement strand
GGTATGTAAGGCTAAACTAAAAACATGAGATTGTTCTCTCATATGTCCCATAGATGGTCTTAGATGAGAGTTGAAAGTTCTTGAGTCTACATACATAATTCTTGATTTTCTTCTTGAGAAATTATATTTATTATATGTATTTTCATATGTTAATGATTATCATAAATTTATTTTCTTGAATTGAATATTTTTCATGAGATATTGTATAAACCCTATATGTTATTTTGTGAAAGCATGTATGAATGAACCTAGGGATGGAGTCTAGAGCCTTGACTTGAGTATGTTGATTAAAATCTTGACATGAGGTTGAGGTTGAGTTAGTTGAGCTTGATGATCCTATGAGTCTTCATAATTGAGTTCTTGAGTTTTGTCTAAATGGCTTCTTCGAAGTGATGATCTGAGTCCTTTAGTTCTTAAATGAGAGTTGAGTTAATTAAGATGGGTTAAAGTCCTAAAAATCAATGGAGGATGTATACTTTGAGTTAATGAGATAATGAGGGTCTCTGTGGGGATAATTTGAGATAATTGAATTGAGATGAGCAATGGACTAATCCATTAGAGTCGAACAAGTCCTTATCTTGAGGGCTAAGTCCATTAGAGTCGGACGAGTTCTCACTTGAGGGCTAAGTCTATTAGAGTTGGACAAGTTCTCACTTGAGGGCCAAGTCCGTTAGAGTTAGACAAGTTCTCATTCTATGATTAAGTCCATTAGAGTCGAACAGGTCCTCACCTTATTATTCTGAATATCAAGGGTATGAAGGCCATATATGATGAGGGTTTACAGGCAAAGGACCAACGCACTACCTCAAGTACTCTAAGTCGAGATGAGATGAGATGAGTTGAGTTGAGTCCCTTTAAGATGAGTCATGATTTGATTGATGAGGTTTGATCGGTTGATGGGTCACTTGTCTACTCTTTATTCTTGCTTTAGATAGACATTTGAGATGTTGATTTTTACTATCCTTGATGTTGGTTGTTGTTTCTATATTATTCTACCTATTTCTGTTTCATGCAGATATTTTACATACCAGTACATTCCATGTACTGACGTCCCATTTTGGACTGCATCATTTTATGATGTAGATACACAGGATAAAGGTCATCAGCAGGCGCACCATTGAGGATCTTTCCCATTTTGGGCTGCATCATTTTATGATGTAGATACACAGGATAAAGGTCATCAGCAGGCGCACCATTGAGGATCTTGAGACGATCAGCAAATTGGTGAGCCTCCCCTACTTTGGAGGGTTTATCACCCATTTTCATCTTGCTTTAGAGTTAGATTTTGCTTGATCTTTATTCATGGGGACTAGCAATAGTCTCTGAGTGTCAGTTACGCCTAGGGTACCCTCCCCGAGCATGACAAACTTGGTGTCAGCGTCCAGAGTTCAAGTGTCCTAGGGAGTCTATGAAGCCGTGTCTAGTAGAGTCTTATTTATGGGTATGTCATGCACCACACCTCATAATCAGGAGGTTATAGGACATTAGGAAGTGTTACCGTTCTTCTATGATCTAAGTTCATACGATAGAGTTTAACTCTATGAAAGTTTTGTTCTAATTCGTGCGTTACATAGTTACAGAATATGCTTCCCAAAAGAACAGCTGCCCAGAGAGATGCTCCAGTCCCAACTGTTGAGAATGCCCTACCAGAGGTCCCGTGTCACGCCCTGAGAGGGTACCCTAGACGTGACTGACACTCGAAGACTATTGCTAGTCCCCAAGCGGACCATTTAATCTCATTGCCATCATTCAATTCAGTCATCAGCGAAAGGAAACAGTATAATGATAATAAATACTATCCTATTTGTAGGCCCATACTATCGATATCAGTCTATCATACGAAAACAGAATAGATAACAAAATGTCTCAATGTAAAGAAAGGAAGTATGAGGGAAAAGAACCCTTGACATCAACATCAACACCTACGTCTATGAAGCCTCTATACTATAGTCTAAGATGGTACCATGACAGTCCATGGCTACTAAATATTAAGTAAAAGATTGTCCAATCATAAAAATAAATATCCTCCAAATATTAGGGAGGACTCACCACTGTCAGGAATGAAGAGCTCTGAACCTCAACGATCAGGCAACTGAAGTCCTCGGTCTATCGTATCTGTATTACAAAATTATGCAGCACCAGAGGGGCATTAATACGTGGAATGTACTATATGTAAAATGGGCTAAAGAAAAAGGAAATAGTTTAATCATCACCAGTCCATCACTCAGCCTCATCTCAGATATAAGAGACAAGACTCTATCACCTCACTAGCTATCAAGCATTGAACATTCACTTCACATAGGAGTTCTATCCTCATGAATCCTATCTGGGAGTTTCTATAATCGACAACCACTACCTATGAGCTGGTAGTGATACAATGAAGATATGTCATTACCATATCCATCCAGTACCTTGCCGGGGGTAAAGGACGAGTCTATCAATGAATCCAAAAGTCAGTCAAGTCCTCTTTTGGGACAATGGAAGCATCTGATTTCATGGTCCAATCCTCTCCTACACTATTCTCGTAGTTAATGGGTTCGAACGGGACATACTCTCACCTATTTCGGTGCTAATACTCCTCCCAGGACTCGATATGCTCATAAGTCTATCAATCCATCAAGAACGCTTATCATCCAACCACTATGGGCAAGACTACCTATCCAATCTGAGGGAATTGTACCCATTCAACTCTATTAACAATAATTTCAGCTATCACAGGCATCAACATAGCCACCTCAAGACTCTGACTCATGTAGACATCATTCTCAAGCATTCAAGGCTCTAGACCTCCCCCTAAATTCATTATTCAAGTCTTTATATAGAGGAATTCCAAAGATCAAGTAACAATCACATAATGAAATAAATATACATTAATCTATAAATATAATGATCATCATATCATAATATAAAACTATAGTTTAAATATTTGAAGCAAGAATTGAAGATAGTCTACAAGAATCTAAAACAATTGTTCAAGAATTTAAAGGAGTTATTCAAGAATTTAAAATAAATACTCAAGAACTTTCAAGAACTCATAAATCAAGTTTTCTAATCATGAATTTGTCCTCATAACTCTACATTGGCACATGGAAGATCAATTTCATGCTTTTAGGTAGCCTTTACATACCTGGGAACGAAAATCCTTTGAAGAATTTGAAAGATTTTTAAAACCCTTGCTTGATTGTCCTCTTCTTCTCTCTAACTTAGCGAAAGAAAACTTTGAAAATAATGGGTCTAAACCCTTTCGTACAAAAAAAAATGTCTTAAAACTGATCTGGGGGTATAAAAATATGTCGGAAGGATGAAATTATCCTTCTCGAATTAAAGAAAAATTTTGGGTTCCTCCTGCACTAGTGTAATATTACACTTTTTTGCTTTTTTCTCAGTTTTTGTCAAATTTTCAAAATAAGCCAAGTGTGGTTCCGCGTCCATCCATGTCGTGAAAGGGGCGTGGAGACCTCACTATTTTAAGCATTCTTTGGAAAAAATAATTCATATTTTTTTGCGATAAAGCCTAGTCGAGACCATTTTTCAACTCAATTTTTCACACTGATCGCAAATTCGGTCTCTAATTTTCCATCAGAGCTTGGGAAGACACGTTGTGTGTATGATAAAGTTTAGGGGCATTTTGGTAATTTCATGGGGTGTTACATCATCTCCTCCTTGGAATCATTCATCCTTGAATGATGAGTAAAGGTCAAATGGGAATTCAAATAACCTCAGAACTCGTTTCATTCCTCACTCGGGTATACTCGACTCTCCCTATCTTTCACCTATCTATCTCAGTCTTAGACTCGGGAATGGAATAAAACAAGGCATCAACTTACTTAGAAGGAATACTCAGATTTGATAAGAATGAGGAAATTTACCTTCAACATTATCATGACTAGCCACGAATAGATGTGGGTATTTGAGTTTCATCGCTTCCTCAGCTTCCCACGTAGCTTCCTCAACAAATTGATTCCTCCATAGGACTTTAACAGAGGCTATCTCTTTGTTCCTCAATTTACGAACCTGTCGATCAAGAACCTGGACTGGAATTTCCTTATACGATAAGTTGTCCTTCACACCCGTACTCTCCACCGAAATCACTAAGGTTGGATCCCCCAAACAGTTCTTTAACATAGATACGTGGAATACCGGGTAAACTCTATCTAGCTCGAAAGGCAAGTCTAACTTATAGGAAACTTTTCCAATCCTTCTTACAATCTGGCACGGCCCAATGTAACGGGGACTCAGCTTCCCCTTCTTGCCAAATCTCATGACCCGCTTCATGGGCAACACCTTCAAGTACACCTAATCATCTACCTCAAACTCCAAATCTCTTCTTCTCACGTCGGTGTATGATTTCTGGCAACTCTGGTTTGTCTTCAACCTTTCTCAGATGACTTTCACCTTCTCCATAGACTAGTGTATGAGGTTAGGCCCAATCAACTCAGCTTCACCCACCTTGAACCAACCAATTGGGGACCTATATCTCCTCCCGTACAATGCCTCATACAAGGCCATATGAATGCTGGCATGATACCTATTATTATACGTGAACTCAATCAATGGTAAGTGATCATCCCAATTTTCCTTGAAGTCAATGACACATGCCCTCAACATATCCTTCAAAGTCTGAATGGTGCGCTCCGCTTACCCATCGATCTAAGGGTGAAAAGCGGTACTCAAATTTACCTTCGTACCTAATCCCTTTTCGAAAGATCTCCAAACTTAAGAGGTGAATTGAGCTCATCTATCTGAGATGATAGACAAGGGAACCCAATGCAACCTCATAATCTCCCGAATGTAAAGTCGGGCATACTCCTCAGCCGTATAAGTTGTATTCACCACCAAAAAGTGGTCTGATTTAGTCATCCTGTCTACAATCACCCATATTAAATCATGCTGTTTCCTAGATCTTGGTAAGCCAGTAATGAAATCCATGTTGATCATCTCCCATTCCCACTCTGAAATCTCAAAGTTCTGAGCTAACCCACAAGGTTTATAATGTTCAACCTCAACCTGTTGGCATTTGGGACTATTGGAAATGAATTCAGCAATGTCTTTCTTCATCCAGTTCCACTAATAGACTTTCCTCAAGTCATGGTACATCTTGGTGGAGCCAGGATGGATGGAATATCTCATGCTATGAGCCTAGGCCATGATTCTGTCTCAAACACCATCAACATCAGGAACACATAATCTCCCTTGATATCTCAATATCCCATCTCCCCCTTTGGAGAAAACCATCACCTTTTGCTTATGAACCGCTTTCTTCAATTGGAGTAAGACAGGGTCTTGTTCTTGCTTTTCCTTCACCATAGACACTAAGGATGAAGTAGAACCATTCTGAACATTGACCCCCCTTCGTTGTTCTCCTCAAGTTGTACTTCCAATCGAGCCAATCTATGCACCTCTCTGGCTAGCTCTCTCTTCCCCTCCTCCATGTGGGCAGTGCTACCTATGGACATCCTGCTAAGAGCATCAACAACAATGTTGGCCTTACCTGGGTGGTAGAGGATGCTCATATCATAATCCTTGAGCAACTCCAGCCACCTCCTCTGCCGCAGGTTGATTTCTTTCTGACTGAACACATACTGCAAGCTCTTGTGGTAATTGAACATGTCCACATGCACTTCATACTAATAGTGAGCCAGATTTTAAGTGCGAACATCACTACTACCAACTCAAGGTCATGCATCGGATAATTCTTCTCATGGACCTTAAGCTACCTTGAAGCATAAGCTATCACATTCCCTCTCTGCATAAGTACACAACCCAATCCAACTCTAGATGCATCAATATATATCACAAAGTCACCTATCCCATCTGGCAAGGTCAATACTAGCGCAGTAGTCAATCTAGTCTTCAACTCTTAAAATCTCTTTTCACATGCCTCAGACCACTAAAACTTAGTCTTCTTCTGAGTCAGCTTTGTCAAAGGGGCTGACAGAGAAGAGAAGCCCTTCATGAATTTGCTGTAGTACCTGGCCAAACCTAAAAAACTTCTTATTTTTGTTGGAGAGGTTGGTCTTGGCCAGTTCTTAACCACCTTAATCTTCTGCATATCCACCCGAATACTATCTCCCGAAATAACATGGCCTAAGAAAGCCACTGATACTACCTCAATCTTCTGCGTATCTACCCGAATACCCTCTCTCGAAATAACATGGCCTAAGAAAGCCATCGACTTGAGCCAAAACTCACAGTTGGAGAATTTTGCATACAACTCATGATCTTTAAGTGTTTGCAAAACCACTCTAAGGTGATTAGCATGCTCTTTTTCATTCCTTGAATAGACTAGGATGTCATCACTAAACATGATCACAAACATATCAAGATATGGTCTGAATACCTTGTTCATCAAGTCTATGAAATTTGTAGGTGCATTTGTCAACCCGAAGGACATGACCAAGAAGTCAAAATAGCCATACCATGTCCTAAAGGCTGTCTTAGGAATGTTACTTTCCCTCACCTTCAACTGATAGTAACCCGATATGAGATTTATCTTGGAGAAACAAGTAGCACCCTGAAGTTGGTCAAAGAGATCATTTATTCTAGGAAGAGGGTACTTATTCTTTATGGTCACCTTGTTCAACTATCGGTAGTCTATACACATCCTCAAAGACCCATCTTTCTTACGCACGAATAGGACAAGAGCACCCTAAGGTGAGACGCTAGGCCTTATGGAACCTTTCTCTAACAAGTCTTTCAATTGCTCTTTCAATTCTTCAACTCTGCGAGAGCCATTCTATAGGGCACAATTGAGATAGGTTTAGTCTCGGGGAGAATATCAATCCCAAAAATATCCCTATCAGGAGGGACTCTAAGAAGGTCACTAGGAAAGACCTCAGGAAACTCATTCACTATTATGACTGACTCATGAGTAAGAGACTCAACATCATCAGACTTCACTCACACTAGGTGGTAAATACAACCCTTGGATATCAACTTTCTAGCTCTGAGATAGGATATGAACTTACCCCTATGGGCAGCGGAACTCCCTTTCCACTCTAAGATAGGCTCATTAGGAAATTAGAACTTGACAATCTGGGTTTTACAGTCAACAGAATCATAACAAGAATGAAGCTAATCCATGCCCATTATTACATCGAAATCAACCATCTCCAACTCTATCAAATCAGCTAAAGTGTCTCTATGATAAATAGCCACTGCACAGTCCCTGTAAACTATCTCAGCTAAGATAAACTCACCAATAGAAGTAGAGACAGAAAAAGGTTCATGCAAATACTTCAAAAGAATACCAAACTTTCTAGCCACATAAGGAGTTACAAACGATAAGGTGGCACCCAGATCAATCAAGGCATAACAATTATAAGTATAGACATGAAGCACACCTGTGATAATATCTATTGTAGCCTCCTACTCCTGTCAGTTACCCATAGTATAAAGGTGGTTTGTCCCGCCTCCTGTGCCTATAGTAGTAGCACCCCTCTGCTGATTACCTGTTGGAGGGGCTGTCGAGACTGAGCTCTACTGCTCCCCTCATCTTGCCTCCTCTTCGGAAACTCGCAGCTGAAATGACCAGCCAGCCCACAAGCATAACATACATCTTTGCCAACACAGTACTCACCCAGATAAAGCATACCACACTTGTTGCAAGATGGCTTTTCCCGTACACCCTGAGTCACACTGGCCTAAGATTGGGCGCCTGGGTCCTAATATTCTGATGATGCTGAGATTTCTGATCATATCCAGTTGGTTGAGTGGGTGTATTAGCTGTAGATGGTGCTAGATATGACGATCTCTTCTGGAAATAAGATTTGTCACCTCTGTTCTGTCTCTACAAGTTAGATTCATATCTTGCTGACTTTTATAAGTTAGATTTATGTCTCACTGACTTTGCCTTTCTACTCAAGTGCTCCTCTCTCTCCTTCTTCTTAACTTCCTCCATCTGCTGGGCATACACCACAAGTCTGGGGATGTCCATGCCAGGAATTAGCAAAGCAGCCTTACACTCTTTCTGTACATGTCTAGCCAGGCCAGACATAAATCTCCTCATCTTCTACCTCATATCTTTCACCATTTCCAGAGCATACCTTGACAGTTTGGTGAACTTAAGGTTATACTCCTTCACAGTCATCCCTCTCTGCTTCAGATTCACAAACTCATCTGCCTTCACCTCCCTAAACTCTTGAGGAAAGAAGTGATTAAGAAAGGCGGCTTCAAACTCATCCTACGCTGCAGGCTTTGCATCCTCCCCTCTACTCTCCTCCCACTGAGTGTACCACACATTGGCCACGTCCTTCAGCTAGTAGGACACAAGCTCAACTCTCTCAATCTAGGTCTCATGTATGGCCCTCAGAATTATGTACATCTCATCATTGAAATTATGTGAATCCTCCTCCACCCTCGAACCCATATACACTGGCAGGTTCATTCTCAAAATATCCCTAAGCCGGGTTGCAGCTGAGGGCTCATGTGAGCTAGAACTAGGAGCCTGAGAACCGTGGCTATTTCACTAGGAGGCCACTAACTGAGTTAGCATGGTGATGGCTCCCCTGAATTCTGCCTCACTAGTGAGAGCTGGCTGGGGATGGCAGGGGGCGCTTGAGGGACCTCAGCAGTCCTACTGGGGCGTCCCCATCTTCTGGTCTCAGTTTGAACCGAAACCTCTGGTTGGGTGTTCTCAGCAACGGGAGCTGGGGCATCACTCTGAGTGGCAGTTCTCTTAAGCAGCATTTTTTGTAAGCGTAAAACACACGAGTTAAAAGCAAGATTTCACAAGTTAACTCTTAGCACGATTTCAGATCATAGGAGAGGGGTAACACTTTCTAATCGGTAAAACATGAATTAGAAGAGAGATTTATAAAGTTTTAACTCTATCGCACGAATTGGTTAATGAAAGTAGTGTAACTATTCCTAATGTCATATAGCCTCCTACTTATGAAGTGTGGTGCACAACACACCCATAAACAAGACTATACTAGACACGACTTCATCAACTCTCTAGGACACTCATATTCTGGGCTCTGATACCAAGTTTGTCACACCCTGAGAGGATATCCTAGACGTGACTGGCACTCGAAGACTTTTGCTAGTCCCCAAGCGGACCACCTAGTCTCATTGTCATCGTTCAATTAAGTCATTAGCAGAAGGAAATAGTGTAATGATAATAAATATTATCCTCTCTGTAGGCTCATACTATCGATATCAGTCTATTATACAGAAATAGAATAGATAAAAAAATGTTTCAATGTAAAGAAAGGAAGTATGAGGGAAAAGGACCCTCGACATCAATATCTATGTCTATGAAGCCTCTATACTATAGTCTAAGATGGTACCATGATAGGCCATGACTACCAAATATTAAGTAAAAGACTGTGTAATTATAAAAATAAATATCCTCCAAATGTTTGGGAAGACTCACCATTGGAAGGAATGAAGAATTCTAAACCTCAACGATTAGGCTGTTGAAGTCCTCAGTGTATCGTATCTGCATCATAAAATGATGCAGCGCCAGAGGGGCGTTAGTACTTGGAATATACTATATGTAAAATGGGCTAAAAAAAGAAACAGTTTAATCATCACCAGTCCATCACTCAGCCTCACCTCCGATATAAGAGACAAGACTCTATCACGTCACTAGCTATCAAGCATCATGGTAACTGTTATTGTACACAAACTCAATCAATGGTAAATAATCATCGCAGTTTACTTTGAAGTCAATAACACATACCTTCAATATATCCAGTTCTATCCTCATGAAACCTATCTGAGAGTTTCTATTAACTGACAACCACTACCTATGAGCCGATAGTGATACAATGAAGAGATATTGTTGCCACATCCATTCAGTACCTTGCCGGTGTAAAGGACGAGTCTATCAGTAGATCCAAAAGTCTGTCAAGTCCTCTTTTGGGACAAAGGAAACATCTGCTTTCACAGTCCAATCCTCTTCTACGCTGTCCACATAGTTAATAGGTTCGAATGGGACACAGTCTCACCCATTTTGATGGTAATACTCCTCCCAGGATTCGATATGCTCATAAGTCTATCAATCCATCAAGAACTCTCATCACCCAGCCTCTACGGGCAAGACTACCTATCCAATCTGAGGGAATTGTACCTATTCAACTCTATCAATAATAATTTTAGTTTTCACAGTCATCAACACACCCACCTCAGGACTCAGACTCATTCAGACATCATTCTCAAGCATTCAAGGCTCTGGACCTACCCATAAATTCATTATTCAAGTCTTTATAGAGAGGAATTCCAAAGGTCAAGTCACAATCACATAATGAAATAAATATATAGTAATCTATAAACATGATGATCATCAGTTCATAATATAAGACTATAGTTTAAAGATTTGAAGCAAGAATTCAAGATAGCATACAAGAATCTAAAACAATTGTTCAAGAATATAAAGGAGTTATTCAAGAACTTAAAATAAATACTCAAGAACTTTCAAGAACTCATAAATCAAGTTTTCTAATCATGAATTTGTCCTCCTAACTCTACATTGGCAAATAAAAGATCAATTTCACGCTTTTGGGTAGCCTGTACATACCTGGGAATGAAAATCCTTTGAAGAACTTGAAAGATTTTTAAAACCCTTACTTGACTCTCCTCTTCTTCTCTCTAACTTAGCGTAAGAAAACTTTAAAAATAATGGGTCTAAACCCTTTCATATGAAAAACGTCTTAAAACTAATCTAGGGGTATAAAAATATGTCGAGAAGGATGAAATTGCCCTTCCCCAAATAAAGATAAATTTTGGGTTCCTCCTGCACTAGTGTGTGACGTGCACTAGTGTAATATTACACTTTTTCACATTTTTTTCAGTTTTTGTCAAATTTCAAAAATACACCAAGTGTGGTTCCGTGTCACAAAAAGGGCGTGGAAACCCCACTATTTTAAGCATTCTTTGAAAAATATAATTCATATTTTTTTGCAATAAAGCTGAGTCAAAACTATTTTCCAACTCAATTTTTTGCACTGATCGCAAATGTGGTCTCAAATTTTTCGTCAGATCTTGGGAAGACACGTTATGCGCATGATAAAATTTAGGGGCATTTTAGTAATTTTATGGGGTGTTACATCACGGTTCTGATAGAGACCAGGAGACGGGGTCGCTCGGTCATGACTGCTGAGTCACACAGGCGCCCCCTACATAACTTTAGCCAGCTCCCACCTCAGAGGCTAAGTTTAGGGGAGCTATTACCATGCTCACTCAGTTAGTGACCTCCCAGAGTAACATCCAAGGTCCCCAGCTCCTAGCCCTAGTACACAGGGGCCCACAGCTTCAACCAGACTCAAGGACTTCTTACGAATGAACACTCCAGTATACATAGGGTCGAAAGTTGAGGAGGACGCACAGAACTTCATCGATGAGATGTACAAGGTTTTGAGGGCCATGCATGCTAGAGGGGTGGAAAGGGTTGAACTTGTCTCACTGAAAGATGTTGCAAATGTTTGGTATAACCAATGGGAGGATAGTAGAGGTGAAAATGTTAAGCCTACGGAGTAGCATGAGTTTGAGACTGCTTTCCTTACCTATTTCTTTCCCCAAGAGTTGAGAGAGGCAAAGGTTGAGGAGTTTGTGAACTTGAAATAAGGAGGGATGATTGTTAAGAAGTACAGTCTAAAGTTCATTAAGCTGCCCAGATATGCTCCGGAGATGGTCCAAGATATGAGGGTGAGGATGAGAAAGTTTGTGTCTGGCTTGGACAGGCATATGCGAAGGGAGTGCAAAGCAGCCTTACTAATCCCAGGCATGGATATTTCCAGGATTATGGTGTATGCCTAGCAAACTGAGGAAGACAAAAAGAGGGATAGAGAAGAGTAATTGAACAGGAAAGCAAAATCGGCAGGGCATGAGCCTAGTCAGCAGAGACAGGATAAGGGTGATGGATCCTATTTTCAGAAGAGGTCCTCTCACTATGCACCTACTGCAGTAAGTGCACCAGTTTAATAAAACAGGTATGATCAGAAGTCTTAGGGTCACGAGAATTTTAGGGCCAGAGTTCTCAGTCATAAGCAAGTGGGCCCAAGGTTCCCAAGGCAAGACACGTTGTGGCATGTGTGGTAAGTTTCATTTAGGAGAGTGTTGTGGAGGGAGTACCAGATGTTACAAGTGTGGACAAATGGGTCACCTACAGAGGAATGTCTAATGTGGTCCTATAAGGGCCAATCATCTATGTCAACACCACTAGATGATGTCATTGGTATGTTTGAAGCCCCTACTATAGTTATTATTGTTTGATTCAAGTGTCGTATCTTTTGTGACCCTTCCCTCATTAGTGAGTTTATCCTATTTGAGTGAATCGATGGTGATTGCACCATTCCCATCCACTATAAAGGTGCCACAGTCGATCTGTTTGGGTTGAATGTGAATGATTCCAATGTCATTTTATGCATGGACTAGACTTAGGCTTGCTATCCCCTTGTTGACAATAGAAGTTAGAGTATCAAGTTCCAGATGTATAATTGTGCTTGTTCTTACGTGAAGAGCTAGTAGATGTAGGTTTTTCCAAAGGGGGAGATGATGAGTTCTCTCAGGCCCAGATAGTGATGTTGATGATAGCAGACTGAGAGTGAGAGTACATGAGAAGGAGTGAATGTATCCTTATGGTGAGTATGGTGTTGTACTTGTGTCACATAGGGGTAAAGATAAAGAAGAGGGAAGAGGTGAGACCTTATGACGTACAATAGATAGGTAAGAATAAATTAAAGTGTAGAGTAGACTAAGTCCGTTAGAGTCAGACAAGTCCCAATTTGGTGAATTGAGTCCGTTAAAGTCGGAAAGGCCCCTATATTGTGAACTAAGTCTGTTTAAGTTGGATAGATTCCTATTTTTTTTAAATAGACATTTGACATTTTGATCTTAGCTAACCGATCTAAGAGTTTCCAACTTTATGGTGAATGAAATGTGACCTGAGTTTTAACTACGTATAGTTTTGTGAACTCAGAATGAGTCTTGATAGACAAAAGAGATTGTACTTCATTATGAACATTCTCAGATAAGATTTCTCGATTGAATCATGCTAATAATCTTTCGTTCAAAGCCCTTTCAGTGATCATGTCTCTCAGTCTCGATGAAAATGTTGATGATATTAGAGAATGAGGGTTGACGAGAAAGAATAAGTGTTCTTGATTCTAATAATGAGGTGACATGATTTCCTTTTTAGGTTATAGACATGGAGGAGGAGTTAGAGAAATTGTGATGAGTCTAATAGATAAGTAAAGGAATCCCATGATAAGAGTGCATGCAATTAAGGGTGTCGATGTACTATGATAGGTTAAAGATCCTCTAGTAAAATTGACCTTAAAGAGACCATGAAGTGATTAGAGTGATAGGCTTGCATATGCAAATTTCATTATGTGAGTGTATTAGAGTGATGACAATGAGTTATATTCTCTAAGTAAAGGTCACTATAGAAATGCGAGATATAAATTTTGAAGAGTTAGATTAGTGTAAATATGATCATCTTAGCAATAGCACCTTGAGGCTCAGAGATAGGCTTGAAGGGAATAAGGGATGTTGATAGGTGGAGTTTTGAATAGGAATTATGAGCTTAAATTGATGGAGTAGAGTGTCATGAAAGGGAGTACAATTGAGATGAGGTGCTAAGCTTGAGAGTTGTACATAGAGTCTTATGTATCAATGGTCCCATTCTCCATTAGAGTTGATGGATTCCTTCCTGAGTTCAAAAATGTTGATTTTTGAGGTGTTCAAATGATTCGAATTGACTAAGTTGCGATGTTCCATTCGTGCTTGACAGTGAAAATGTCTAAAAGAGTTTCTTTACTCTTTATCTGAACCGATTTGCCTATTTTGAGTGACTTATGACTATCCAGATTCATTGATTGAGTATTGAAAGGAGTCTTGACCATTATTCATGCCTAACGATGAGAATGTTAAAGGAAATTTCCATAACTTTAACCAAATTGATTATCTTTTCTTGAGTCGATTGTCTATTCTTGAGTCCGAATAGAGTTGTTGTTTATTGAGATAGAATTGAGAAATTGATTGATAGATGTGAATGTTGAGATGAGTTTTGAGTCTATTCGTGCCTTAATTATACCTTTACCCATCATTCAAGGACAAATGATCCCAAGGAAGAGATGATTAACACTCTACAAAATTACTAAATGCCCCTAGAATGTAATCATGCGCATAACGCATCTTCCCAAGCTTCGATGAAAAATCTGAGATCGTATTTGTGATCAACGAGAAAAATCGAGTGAGAAAATGGTCTCGACCCGATTTTAGAGTAACCGGATCAAAAAATAATTTTCAAAAGTTTACTTGAAATAGTGAGGGTCCGCGCCCAAGGCGCGACGTTCCTGGAATGCGGAACCACACTTCTTTTTTTTTAAAAAAATTAACGGTTATAAAAAATTCATTCAAAGGAATTTTGGGTGAAAAATGCACTGGTCCGCGCCCCTGGTGCATCACGGACCAGTACAAATTTTGTGATGTTTTTCTTTTAAATTTGGAAAGGGTATTTTGGGTATTCCCAACCCATTGTAATACCCAAAAATATATTTTTAAGCTCTTTATTTTGTACGAAGGGTTCAAAAACCCCATTATTTTTTAAGTCTACAAACAGGAGTTCTGACAGAAGAAGAAGAAGAAAGGGAGGAGGAGGAGGAGGAGGAGGAGGAGGAGGAGGAGAAGGAGAAGGAGAATCCCAAGTATGTAAGGCTAAACTAAAAGCATGAGATTGTTCTCTTATATGTCCCATAGATGGTCTTAGATGAGAGTTGAAAGTTCTTGAGTCTACATACATGATTCTTGAGAAATTATATTTATTATATGTATTTTCATATGTTGATGATCATCATAAATTTATTTTCTTGAATTGAATATTTTTCATGAGATATTATATAAACCCTATAAGTTATTTTGTGAAAGCACGCATGAATGAACCTAAGGATGGAGTCTAGAGCATTGACTTGAGTATGTTGATTGAAATCTCGACATAAGGTTGAGGTTGAGTTAGTTGAGCTTGATGATCCTATGAGTCTTCATCATTGAGTTCTTGAGTTTTGTCTAAATGGCTTTTTCTAAGTGATGATCTGAGTCCTTGAGTTCTTAAATGAGTTAATTAAGATGGGTTAAAGTCCCAAAAATCAATGGAGGATGTAGACTTTGAGTTAATGAGATAATAAGGTCTCTATGGGGCTAATTTGAGATAATTGAATTGAGATGAGGAGTAGACTAAGTCTGTTAGAGTCGGACAAGTCCCTATATTGAGGGCTAAGTCCGTTAGAGTCGGATAAGTTCTCACTTGAGGGCTAAGTCTGTTAGAGTCGGACAAGTTCTCACTCGAGGGATAAGTCCGTTAGAGTTGGACAAGTTCTCATTCTATGAATTAAGTCTGTTAGAGTCGAACAGGTCCTCACCTTATTATCCTGAAACAATAGGACTTGATCAGTTGATTTTCCCAAACTGAGTAATCTGATTCGAGATGAGATGAGATGAGTTGAGATGATCCTTATGAGATGAGTCTGATTTGAATGATGAGTCGATTGGTTGATGGGTCACTTGTCTACTCTTATTCTTGCTTTAGATAGACATTTGACGTGTTGATTTTTACTATCTTTGATATGGATTACTTTTTTCAATATTATTCTACTTGTTTCGATTTCATGCAACTATTTTACATACCAGTACATTTCACGTACTGACGTCCCCTTTTGGACTGCATCATTTTATGATATAGATACACAGGGTAAAGGTCATCAGCAGACGCACAGTTGAGGATCTTGAAACGATCAGCAGATTGGTGAGCCTCCCCTACTTCGGAGGGTTCACCACATATTTTCATCTTGCTTTAGAGTTAGATTTTGCTTGATCTTTGTTTTGATTAAGGTAGCCATGGGTCTGTCATTGGCACCAGCTAATAGTGATAGAGGCTTCATCGACTAGAGTCGGGTGTTGATATTGAGACTTGTGAGCTAGCTTCTTTCTACTGGCCTTTCACTATAATGTTATTTTAGATTAGATAATGAGATGTGCTTGTTTATTTCTGTATATCTTCTGTTGATTAGTAGAATGTATGAAGGAATGAATGATATGGAACCAGGTGGTTCGCTTGGGGACTAGCAATAGTCTCTGAGTGTCAGTTATGCCTAGGGTACCCTCCCGGGGCGTGACAAAACTAGTCTATATCTATACTATATTAAAAGTGTGAAAGTCCTTAATAATGTTGTTTGAACTTTTTGCCCTTCATTAAAAGACTCCTCTTTAGACAAAATTGTCTTTTCACCATTTTTTGTAATTATTGTATTATTATTTTAATAACATTACATATAAAAAATAATAAAAATAATAAATGGAAAAGATTTTCTTATTATGGTTAAATTTCTATACAAAGAATCTTTTTCCAACTAAAATAGACTTGATCCAGAAAGAAAATAATAATAAAAAACTTCCAAATAATAATAATTAAAAGAAGTTTAAAAAAAATAAAAACTTCAAAAAAAAACTGCCCAAAAAAGACGTCCCAAAACAAATAAAATTTTTTTTTCTAATTATTATATTATTATTTTAATAATATTACATATAAAAAATAATAAAAATAATAAATAGAGAAGATTTTCTTATTATGGTTAAATTCTTATACATAAAATCTTTTTCCAACTAAAATAGACTTGATCAGAAAGAAAATAATAATAAAAAAATTTCCAAATAATAATCATTAAAAGAAGTTTTAAAAAAACCAAAAATTCCAAAAAAAAAAAAAAACCGTTCAAAAAGGACGTCCCAAAACAAATAAAAAGTTTTTTTATTTTTTTCTAATTACTATATTATTATTTTAATAATATTACATATAAAAAATAATTAAAATAATAAATGGAGAAGATTAGGACGTCCCGAAACAATAAAAAGTTTTTTTAAAAAAGTCTAATTTCTTTTTTTATTTTTTTCTAATTATTGTATTATTTATTTTAATAATATTACATATAAAATAATAATAAAAATAATAAATGGAGAAGATTAGGACATCCCAAAACAATAAAAATTTTAAAAAAATGTCTAATTGTCCAAAAAAAACTCCAAAAAATATGTAAAAAAGATTAAATTTTTCTACCAATAATTTACCTAATTAGGATTAAAATAAACTAACACAAAAGATAAATTTCTACGATCAAAAACTCATTCCAATTAGACAACAACACTTAAACAAATATTACTTATATAAGGAGTAAATTTATATTTATGTAAAAGCAACACACTTATACACCAAAGAATTTAGAGGTAACAATATTTTTCTCTCTTTCAATATATTATATCATCCCGTTAATCATAATTTATATGCATGCATGTTTGTTAATTATTAAAAAGCTTTTAAAATAATACGCCAAAAAGATTTTTAAAGAATATAGAGAAAAAAAAAGTTAATAAGGTCAATTAAAGAATAGGTAGAGAAAAATCAAAAACCTTCCAACAAAAGATTAAAGAAAAAGTCAAAGATGTATATTAGCCAAAACAAATCCAAACAAATAGTTTCATACATGATTAACAAAAAAAATCAAAAAAAAAAGAATCTTAACATTTAGTATTTTAAAAATAGGAAGAAAAAGGTTTTGAGAAAAAAACACATCAACAAAAGGTTAAAAAATAATCTTTAAAAAAACATATAAGTTTTTCATAGTAATTTAATATTGACGTAAATCAATATATTGACAGCATCCATGATAATATTTCTTGTCACAAATTTAGCCATCATTTTTAAAAAAATAATCTTTCCTTGTTTAAATTTTACATAATTAAAAGGAATCCAAAACACTTGTGTAATAATTTAAAATAAAACTTAATGATATTTCCTAAAATTTTGGTGCTTGATACATGTGCCAATGCGGCAACTTTGTTTAAGGAAAATTTGGTTATATTTTAATAAAATTTTTAATATAATTAATATATCCGGTAATAACTAAGAAATCATAATATTTGACTATTCTAAATTAATTAGAACTTTACCTTATATAAAAAAGAATTTCTACAATTCTATTTAAGTAATATTTTGGATAGAATTTTAAGATACACTTTTCTTATTTGATTTTACTTCAGGTTATCTTCTTGCATTCATATTATCACTATCCTTTCATCTTTCTTTATTTCTTTTAATTATTAATAGCTTCATAGATATATATGATATTGTTAGAACCCGTATTGTGGTGTTGTGGAACCATTACGGACTTTGGGACCAATGTTGCAATTTTTGGAAAGTTCGAGGTTTAAGTGTATTTTTGAAAAGTTTGAGAACTCAAGTGAAATTTTTAAATCTGGGGGTTAGGAATCGTGTGTCCTTATTTGGTTCACGTAGAAAAAATTTGGGGACCAAAGTGTAAAAATTCTAGACTTGAAGTCTTGGTCATTAAAAGAGTTTGTCCCCATCCCCTTGGTGTTAAGATCCTATTGGACCAAGTGTGGGGTGGGGTCTTAAGAGACAAAAGATAAATATATGCTCCCTCA
>DF357848.1:0-24664 GCA_000787875.1 Solanum virginianum | reverse complement strand
AAGTTGGAAGTTGGCGCTTGACGTTTGAATGATGTAATATGATTCTTGGAGTATATAGGAGTGTTTGAATATGGTAAGTATGTATTAACCTAGTATGCTGCCCTGTTTTTCAATTTTTTTGTATGTATACATGAGGGATGGTTCGAATTAGGGCCTATGTAAGTATGTAAATGTTGTGTTGTTGCGTTGTAAGTATATGTTTGGAGTTTATATGGTAAAATATGATACTTGGAAGGTAAGTGAGGGCTTGAACAGTCTGTATATGTAAATATAGCTGCTGCCCAGTTTTTGTAATTTTGATAAAGTGAGGTTATCTAAATGGATTTGGTATGACAATGGTTCTAAAAAGGACTGTTAGTGTTGTTAAGTTGTTGTTATTGTGTTGTTGACTAATTTGAGCCGAGTTGATTCTTGGGGCAGCATATATTCTAGGGGAAGTGCTGGCAAAATTTTTATAAAATTTGGGGCAATTGGAAATTTAAGGCCCGAAGAGGATTTTAACTAATCATGAGCGTTATTGTGATTTTTGTAGATATTAGACATCCGAAAGAGTAAGTTGGATTGGCTTGACATTGGGGATAGTTTGACAAAGAAAGAAAGGTATGTAAAGCACTTTATTCTATGGCATGATTTAGTTAAACATAGCTAGTGAAATGAACTCAATGATCTTGCAAACTAAGTGTTTGATTATATTCTTCATTAGCGTTACAGATAGATTTTCTTTTGATCTGTACGTTTCTTAGTCAGTTTCTACGTGTGCAATCAGTATTGTTGATAAACATAAAATTGTTGATACATTTATTTTTCTGGACTGCAATAGTACTTGTTTTCAGTAAACTATGATTTCTTAATTCAAGTCCTCGTTATCTTCTCTTTGGATTTGATACTCATTTAACATCTACATATTTGGAATCACTGGTTGCCACTGTGATGTCGGCAATAATTTATTTGAAAGATTATTTTTTCAATCACATACAAAAAATTTAGAAATTAGGGTGTGTTCTTTTGCTCATCGCAGACTGCTTTGTTATTACTATGGATATTGTTTTGTTACAAAAGCTTTATTTAATCGATATGATTATTTTAAATAAGTTTTTAGTTGACAATTTGAGTGAAATTGTTGGTTCTTAATTCTCCCATGTGACAAGTGTCTTATCGTATTATTAGATCCATGTATTTACACAAACATAGAGTCTAAATACTTTGTCTGGATAGGAATTATAAGCATGGTTTCTTGTTTCTTTTAAAACAATTTGCAAATGAGTTATTTTTTAACAAAAATTGGTGTAATACTTATACTAACTCCTTTTACTGCTGTTGTATATGGATCTTCGAGAAGAGGGGTACTTCATTCATTGTTAGTAAAGAATAAACTTGATTTCATCAATGGTAAGTGTAAGAAACCAAATGTTGATTCACCAAAGTTTCATCTGCGGGAAAGATCTGATGACATGGTTACATCGTGGATTTTGAATTCATTAGGAAAAGAGAGTCAGGTATGTAAACGATGTAGTAGAACTTTAGAGTGAGCTACAGAGTCGGTATGATCAAACCAATGGTGCCAAGTTGTACCAAATTCAAAAAGTAAATTAATGATCTCTCACAAGGAACCTCTGATATCACTTGATTTTGCCTTGTTGCCCAGGAAATCTGTAGGAAAAATGGAGAGTGTGAAGTTGAATAGTAGTGCTAGAATTGTCTGTACTGGGAAATTGAAATGCCATGTCTGAATTCATATGATATGTCTTCGAAGTTTGTAAATTGTAAGAATATGTATAACTTGCTAAGTTTTAAAAGAATTTATTCTCTAATAGTTTAAAAAGTCTGAATACCCGTAGCTTTTGATCGAAAGCCCAAATTGCTTTGGAATTAGTTTTGTAATGTCTTTCGATTATCCCTCAGTTTTATATATTGGGAAGGAAGTATGTAATAATTTGGATATGCACGTACTGTTATACTTTGTCCTTGTTTGCTATACACCTTATGTTCTGGTAAGTAAGTATTTTGATATAATTCGGGTATGCATTTAATTATTGTACTTTTGTTTTAATGGTCGTCCTGATACATATACTTCGTACTTTCTGCTTTACATATTCGGTACGTCCTTCGTACTGACCCCCTTCCTTCGGGGGGGAGAGGGGGGCTGCGTTTCATGCCCACAAGGACAGGCATACAGGGTAGCGAGCCAGCTTAGGATCTCTAACTGCCGTTTGAAGTGCTTCATTGCTTCGGAGCAGACACTTGGTATATATACATAGTTCTTTAGTTTGTATTCATGTATATTTAAGGGTATGACAGGGGCCCTATCCCGTCTTCTGATTCTGTTAGTTTGTATAGAGGTCTGTGGATATCTGTGTGTATGGGATTCGGTAGTTTCTATGATTCTGTATGTAGGTTCTGTTGGTTTGTATAGAGGTCTGTGGACGCCTGTGTGTATGGGATTTCGTCGTTTGTATGATTCTGTATGTAGGTTATGTATGTTGGGCGGTTTAACCGCAGCGGTGACCTTGTCGGCCCGCGTATATATATAAATATATACTTGTGTTGTATGCTGGGACGTTTCTGTATACAGGTGGGTAGTCCATAAAACGGAGGAAACTCTGCCGAAATTTTTGAAAAAAATAGACACAGGTTAAAGTCTGGATCCAAGTTGGTGTCCGGTTTGGTATTTGCGTCTGAATGTCCAATTCGGGCACCAGTCACGGCTCACGGGGTTGGGTCATGACAGATATATACAAAACCAATAATTTATAATAGATTCTCCCTTTTGATAGTTTTTCATATTTTTGGTCAGTTGAATTTTTTTCAAAAATTATTATTTTGGCTTTTCTCTCTTGATTCTATTAATATTGTATCTAAATCGAATTATATATTTTAATAAATTAAAAACATGAAGATGCTTAGAAATATTGTATGAACATTTTTTCTTTATTAAAAACTCTACAGTAGATAAAGTTGACATTTACTATTTCACCTAAATATTATTTAATTATTTTATAATATTTTAAGTGTCCAAGCAAACAGAGTTTTGATTGTTAAAGTTTTTTTTATTTTATTAACGATTAATTCACATTTGAGGAACTAATAATTTATTTATTTTTTACATAATAAGACTTTTGAATAGAATTGTGAACTTTAAATACTAATTAAGTTCTAATTAACCAACCGAAAAAACAACGTCAAGTTTTTTTTTAATCAATATCAATAATTTAACAAAAATATGCAACACATTTTGATAAGAATTGCACTTAAAATAGAAAAAAAAAACAACAGAATTTTAGGTAAACAATAATGTCAAGTTCAAAAGTATGTTAAGGAATAGTCAAATAACTATCCAAGTAATTTTAGGAGTCTTTCGTCCATTTTCTTTTTTACCTTAATCTAATTGTTTTTTTTTGTGTGTGTGTTCTTTGTGGTATTTTGAGATTTTATCTTTAATTTTATTTAAATTGATTCATATTCTTTAATTGTCAGTTTGCTAGATTGTGATTCACTTAGAAGAATGTGAGAACAGAAAACTTCAAGTCAGATTCTATTATAAAACACTAATTATTGAAGTATATCTATAAGTAACATAACATATAATTTTATTATTTTTTGATTTTCAAAAATTGGTCTACATTAATTTGTGCATTATAATTAATGAAATTAGTTAATATTTCAAAGCAATAGAAACAATAACTAATGTAATAACACAGATATACTAAAATTTTGGCTAAATGTGTATATATATTTCTATAAATTATTTAAATGCTTTTTTTTTGCATAAACATATCTAATTGTCATTTAATTAATTATTATACTAATATTAGGACTTTAAAATTAATTAAAATTCTTATTTTTCGAAATAAATATATCCTGCTAACATTTTTCAACTAATTAATTGACACAACACATACATGTAATAACACACATACTAAAATTGAAAAAATGTATTACTTTTTTATTTAAATAAGTATATTATTGCATATATTGTAATTTCATTTAAATGAATATGTTACTGCATCTATTATAATTTATTCTTTTTATTTTTATATATAATATTTTATATTATCGCAACACACATGTATCGCACATACTCTAAACTAGTTAATATAATAATTGTAAACTACATTTCAAACATTTTAACTAATAGTGATATATGAGTGCTAAATACACCAATTAGAACGAATCCACAGAGATAATTAACATACATCACAAACTTCCATCAATGAGTAGAAGTCCCATTCCATTACGTTTGTGGCCATTAATTTTAAATCTATAATTAATTAGTTTTTATTGATAATTTTCTATCCTTAATTAACAAGTGTTTTTAAAAATTTATAAAAACATATAATGGTAAATATTTATGGAAAAATAACATAATTAGGCAAACATATGATATGTTATATTATACAATTATAGTTTGAAAAATTTTCAATTTATAGCTATAGTTAGAATTTTGTTACTATTTTCTCTCTCCTCTCGTCCTCTCTCTCGCTTCTCTCCTCTCTCTCTACGATTTATTGCAAATATACAATTACAAATGTATACCAGCAGCATATATATAATTATTTTAATAGATATATCTATACAATTCGTCTTTCTCCACTCCCGCTTTCCTCTCTCCTCCCTCTCCCAATCTCTTTTGTCAGATATACATCTATATATGTATATTAATTACGCATATACAATTACTTGATATATATACACATATAATTTGACAAATATACATATACAATTCGTCTCTCTTCTCCCTCTCTCAAACTCGCTCGCCTCTCTCCTCCCCTCCAGATCACATAGCTGAGGTTATATTGTGTAATTATGTAAAATATAGTTATTTGACCATATTAAGTTTCAAGTCTAGCTTATTTATGAAAATTCCTCTTTAATTTATATGTAAGAAATAAAGAGAAATACAAAAATTGATGAAATAACAAAATTACGAATAATAACATCGCAGAAATTACGACATAATAATAGGATAATCAAAATATTAGAACAACACAATTAAAGCAAGTATACAAAATTCAAATTATAAATACAATTAGATATTTTTCGTGAGCCTTAATTAATTTAAACTATAGTTATTTTTCCTTTTAATAACGCCTTGGTCTTTTTGTTGTTAGGCTATTTTAATAATGACACAGTACGCAACAACCAGAAAGGTTGACCATATACAAATCAATGTATATTTTAGATCAAATTACTTCATGTATACGTACACAAAATTGTGTGATAGATACACAACTCTTCCTATTTTAAAGGAGTGAAAAATGATACGATTAAAATTCTTATGTTTACAAATTAAATTAGTTAACGATTGAAATATTAAATTTTTAATAAAGATAATAAACAATTAGTAGAAAAGAGGTTATTTTAAATATAGAATAGAAATATATACTAGATTCATGTATATGGCTCGTTCAGATACATATATAAGTATAATTTATTCTAAATAACATTGTATCTAAATAAATTCATATATATCTAGGATACATAGAAAATCCCACTACCTTCCTCCTATCTCGCTGGCGTATCTAGTCTACGTAGGGTGATTTGTATGTATTCCCTCCTATTTTCGCACCAATAGCAAGAAAATATAATACTTTATCTCCTGTAATACCATCACCAGATGAGTTGCTAATTCTAACTCCACATACGTCTGGATACAGATTCAGAATAATTACTCCACTAAGTTAAAGATTTTGAAAGAAATTATCAAAGCAACTAGGAATACATCCAACATCAAAATTGAAATTTCAAGTGTACTAATATCAATATTAAGATAAAGAAATATTGGGAGTAAAAAATGGATGTTCCACCATTAAAACACTTTCAAGTCCAACTTATATTACGGAATTGAGGAATCATTAGCAGGATTTGTTGCTGGATGTATATGCACTGATTCACCGCATCGAAAAATACGTCTCGTATATGTGGATAGCCATGGGAAGTGATGCACATAAACAGAGAGTAGCAGCCAAAACAATAATACCGCACATATGGACATCTATATATATATATATATTTCAATTTTTAAAATTAAATTTTAAAGCAGTTTAAGTTTTTCTATTTTTTAATAGTCAATTAAATTTAATAACTTTTTTAAAAATTCTGATAATG
The DNA here is from genome assembly GCA_000787875.1 of Solanum virginianum. Taxonomy (NCBI): domain Eukaryota; kingdom Viridiplantae; phylum Streptophyta; class Magnoliopsida; order Solanales; family Solanaceae; genus Solanum; species Solanum virginianum. The sequence goes on along the minus strand of DF357848.1, from coordinate 18,559 downwards.
GTGTAAAATTTTCAAACAATTATTTTTACGGTTTGTACCTTTAGTAGATAAATTTTTTTTAAAAAAAGACATGTTACCAATTAATAAATAATCAAATCTTTAGACTCTTTAATATTTGATTTTAAAATATTTTTAAAATGTAATTGAATAAAATTTTAAAATATTTAATAAATATAGTTTTCCAACCCTTACAAATATATTTTAAAAAGGGAAATGTTATTCGGCCACAAAATATGGCCCAAAAATTGGCCACAAAATATGGCCCAAAAATTGGCCACAATGACAAAATAATGTGTTCACATTATAAAGTAGTTTTTTTTGGATATTTTTGCCCTTTGTCTATAAGATTAAATTAAATTAAATATATTTTCTCTCACACTATTTCCAAAACATTGAAAATGATTAGTTGTTAATTATTTGATGATTTCTAATCAAAAATTCAAAAAGGAACCATAACATTTCCTTATATCTTTTATAAAAAATAAATATGCTAATATTTGTAACTTCCATAAATACACATTTTCTATTAAAAAATAACTTTCTTAAATACTTATTTCCAGTTTCTTTTATAATTGCTGCAAATTGGCCAAATGCCACTACGGTAGTATATATACATATATATAAACTTTTTATTCTGTTTTTTCTTCCTTTTTTAAATTAAAAAATTCATAAAGAATACAAAATGTAAAGTGACAATTAGAATATAAAGTTTAAAATGTAATTACAAGATAAACTCGCAAATAACATTAAATTCAAAATAAATTTAACTCACATATAAATTTAAGATTTATAGAAAAAATAACAAATAAAAATAAGTAAAGATTATGATATACATTATCCACTCAGCAGCAGCAGCAGCAGCTACTACTACTACTTAACTTTTTGATTCAAAGTTGGTATATTTTTTATTAAGAAAGAAAAATAATCTCATTTTCAGCTAAGTCGAAGTGAAAAATGATTTGAAATTATTTTTTAATTTTTCACCAAAATAAAATTACACTTGTGAGTAAACAAAGCTTCCATATATATATATATACATTTGATCATTTCCACGTATGAATTTTTTTTGTCCTCTTTAATTTGATGATAAATTTAAATTTATTATCTTGATGATCATATTTATTTTTCCCTCATATCTTGTAAAGTCTACCTTAGATTCATAGATACTTTTCCCACAAAGAAATAATCTTAACTCTTTTCTTTCTTTTTTCTCTTTTATTCTATTGTTACTCTTTTTTTAATTTCTGACATATTCACATTTAAAAAATTAAATAAAAAAGAGAAACTCATATAAGAATAAACAAATAGATCCATAAGGGAGATGTTAAGACAAAAGTCAAATATTGAAATCACGTATGAAAAATATTAAACATTTCTCTTAACTTTATATTATGATCAAACATATCATTTGTAATACCCCGTAAAATTACTGAAACACCCCTAAAATGTATCGTGCGCACAACGCATCTTTCAAAGATCCGATGAAAAATTCGATACTGAATTTGGGATCAGCGCGAAAAAATTGAGTCAGAAAATGGTCTTAACCCGATTTAAGAGCAATCGGGTTGAAAAATAAAATTCCAATTTTTTCCAAAAATAGTGAGGAATCCGCACCCCGGCGTGACGCGAAAGGGGTACGGGCTTGCACTTATTTTTTTTAATTAATTTTCAACAAGAATTATAATTTTTGAAAAATGCAAAAATACACTGATCCGCGCCGTGACTAGTGTACATTTTTTTAAAAAAAAAACTTCTTTTATTACGGGAAGGGCATTTTGGTAATTCCAAACCCATTTATAAGTCCCAAAACGTATTTTTAAGTATTAATTCGTACGAAAGGGTTTCAAAACTCATATTTTTCCTAAGTCGAAACTATGTTCTAAGAGAAGGGGAAGAAAAAAAAGCTTGAGGGTTTCAAGTGAGGTTTCAATTCCTTCAAGAAGACTTGGTAATTCTTCACTCCAGGTATGTAAAGGCTACCCAGAACATGAGATTGTTCTCCCATGTGCCCCAATGAATGTAGGAAGTTGAAAATTGATAGTTGATAGGTCTTGAGTTGAAGTTCTTGAATATTTTCTTGAAATTGCCTTTGATTTATATATATTATTTTAAATTGATGATCATTAGACTTTATATTTAATGTTTACATGTATTATTGACTGATTATATGCCCATTCTAGATGATTTTCCTTGTTAAAGATAACAATGATGAACGTAGGATGATGTCTAGAGCCTTGACTATTTATGGATGTATTGATTGTTGTGGTCTGAGTCTTGAGATGGGTATTGTGATGGTTGAGGTAGATGAAATTAATATATTTGAGGTTTAAATGAGATTGAGATAGAGTTTGAAAGGAAGAATCTAGTTCTTGAGTTGATAGAATGACAGATGAGATGAGGTCCCTGCCTGAGAGCGGGGTTGGTTGTATAACCAGCCTGATATTGATAGACTTATGAGTATGTCGAGTCCTAGGAGGAGTATTAGCACCGAAATGGGTAGAGTGAGTCCCACTCGCACTCATTAACTATGTGGCCAGCGTAGGAGAGGATTGAACCGTGAAAGCAGATATTTCTTTTGTCCCGCAGAGGACCTGATAGATTTTTTTAGGATCCTTGATAGACTCATCCTTTACCCCGGCAAGGTACTAGATGAATATGACAATGACATCTTTTTATTGTATCACCACCGGCTCATAGATGGTGGTTGTCGGTTATAGAAACTCCTAGCTAGGTTTCCTGTTGATAGTACTGTGAAGTTGATGTGATTGTGTGATATCTTGATGGATAGTAAGGTGATAGAGTCATGTCCTTTGCTCTGAGTTGAGGATGAGTGATTGAAGTACTGATGTCATTAGCTATATTATTTATTTTAGCCCATTTTACATATAGTACAATCCACGTACTAACGCCCCTTTGGCGCTGCATCATTTTATGATGCAGATTCTGTAGATGGAGGACTTCAGCAAGCTAATCGTTAAGGTACGCAGATTTCCAGATAGAGACTTGGTAAGTCCTCCCTTGCTTTCGAAGGATATGTTTATCTTTTCGTTTATGTTGACTTATTTCATTAGACTGTGGTAGCCATGGCTTATCATGGTACCTTCTAGATAGCTATAGAGGCTCCATATACATAGACAATTGATAGTGGATGTAGGGATTGACTATTTCCCACTCCTTATTTCTATTGAGTTGCTTCATTTCGTACTATGTATGATAGTGATTGTGATAGCCCACTGGTAGTCTGTTATTTTCTCTATATCTTTCGCATATGAGTCAATTGAATGAATACAATGAGACTAGGTAGTTCACTTGAGGGCTAGCAATAGTCTTCGAGTGTCAGTTACGTCTAGGGTACCCTCCCGGGGCGTGACAAATTTGGTATCAGAGTACAGAGTTTGAGTGTCGTAGGGAGTTTATGAAGCCGTGTCTACTAGAGTCTTGTTTATGGGTATGTTATGCACCAGATTTCAAAGCAAGAGGCTATAGGACATTAGAAAGTGTTATCCTTCTTCCATGATCTGCATTTGTGTGATAAAATTTAACTTTGTGGAAATCTCATTTTGACTGGTACGCTTTACAATTATAGAAAATGTAGCCAAAGAGGACAGTTGCTCAGAGAGATGCCTCAGCCTCAACTGCTGATAACACCCAACCAAAGGCTAGGAGACGGGGACGCTCTGCAAGGACTGCTAAGACCTCACAAGCGGCTCCGTGCTCAGCTCTAGCCAGCTCCCAGCACCGAGGCAGAGTTTAGGGGAGCCATCACTATGCTGACTCAGTTGGTGGCCTCCCAGGGTAACAACTGAGGATCTCAAGCTCCTAGTTCTAACTTACAAGAGACTTTGGCTACCATAAGACTTAGAGACTTCTTGAGGATGAACTCGCCAGTGTATACAAGGTCGAAGGTGGAGGAGGATCTGCTGAACTTTATTGATGAAATGTACAAGATTTGAAAGTTATGCATACTAATGAGGTTGAGGGAGTTGAGAGTGCTTCCTACTAGCTGAAGGACGTTGCTAGTGTATGGTATAATCAATAGGAAGAGAGCAGGGGTGAGAATACTGAGCCTGCAGAGTAGAAGGACTTTGAAGCTGCCTTTCTTGACCATTTCTTTCCTCAAGAGCTGAGGGAGGCCAAGGTGGATGAGTTTGTGAACTTGAAGTAAGAAGGAATGACTATTAAGGAGTACAACCTTAAGTTCATTAAGTTGTTCAGGTATGCTCCGAAGATGATCCAGGATATGAGGGCCAGAATGAGAAAGTTTATGTCTAGTCTATGCAGACATGTGCAGAAAGAGTGTAAGGTTGCCTTGTTGATTCCTGACATGGACATCTCCAAAATTATGGTGTAGCAGACAGAGGAGGACAAGAAGAGGGATAGAGAAGAGTAGATGAACAGAAAGGCAAAGTCAGCAGGATATGAGCCTAGCCAGCAGAGACCAAATAGGGGTAACAAGTCCTATTTTCAGAAGAGGTTATCCCAGCCTGCACCTTCTATAACAAGTGCGCCCATTCAGCCAAACAGGTATGATCAGAAATCTTATGGTTTCTAGAACTACAGGGCTCAAGGTGCTCAATCTCAGGCCAGTGTGACCCAAGGTACGAGGGGAAAGCCACCTTGTGACAAGTGTGGTAAGCTTCATCTGGGTAAGTGTCGTATGGGCTAGGATGTGTGTTATGTATGTGGACAGACTGGTCACTTCAGTTATGAGTGTTAAAAGAGGAGAGGGGTAAAGAGAGCGGCAGAGCTCAATTATCCTCAGCCTCTCCAAAAGGCAACCATCAAAGAGGTATTACTACTACTGGTACCGGAGGCGGGACGAACCACCTTTATGCTATGGGTAATAGTCAGGATTAGGAGGCTACAACAGATGTGGTTATGGGTAGTGGTTATGGGTATGCTTTGAGTCTTTACTTTTGATTGCTATGCATTGCTTGACCCAGGTGCCACATTGTCTTTTGTGACTCCTTACGTGGCTAGTAAGTTCGGGATTCTCCCGGAGTGTTTGCTTGAACCTCTTGCTATTTTTACTCCTACTGGTGAGTCTATCTTAGCTGAGAGAGTTTACAGGGATTGTGTAGTGTCCATTTATCATAGAGATACCTTAGCAAACTTGGTAGAATTGGAGATAGTGGATTTTGATGTGATACTTGGCATGGATTGGCTTCACCCCTGTTATGCTTCTGTTGACTGTAGGACCCGAATTGTTAAGTTCCAATTTCCTAATGAACCTGTCAAAGAGTTGAAAGGGAGTTCTGTTACCCCTAAGGGAAAATTTATCTCTTATCTTAGAGCTAGAAAGTTGATCTCCAAAGGTTGCATTTACCGCCTTGTGTGAGTTAAGTCTGATGATGTTGAATCTCTTACTCTTGAGTCAGTCCTGATTTTGAATGAGTTTCCTAAGGTGTTTCCCGATGATTTACCTGGAGTCCCTCCCAATAGGGAGATTGACTTTGGGATTGATATTCTTCCTGAGACCCAATCAATATCAATTTCACCTTATAAAATGGCCCCTACAGAGTTCAAAGAATTGAAAGAACAATTGAAAGACTTGTCAGAGAAAGGTTTCATAAGGCCTAGTGTCTCTCCTTGGGGTGCTCCTATCGTATTCATGCATAAGAAAGATGGATCTCTCAGAATATGCAATTGAACAAGGTTACAATAAAGAATAAATATCCTCTCCCCAGGATACACAATCTGCTTTACCAATATCAGGGTGCTACTTGTTTCTCTAAGATAGACCCCAGATTGGGTTACTATTAGTTGAAAGTGAGGGAAAGTGATATTCCAAAGACAGCCTTTAGGACATGGTATGGCCATTTTGAGTTCTTGATCATGTCCTTCGGGATGACAAATGTACCTGAAGCTTTCATGGATTTGATGAATTGGGTATTCAGACCGTATCTCGATATGTTCGTGATTGTTTTTATTGATGACATTCTGGTATATTCGAAGGATGAAAAGGAGCATGCTAATCATCTTAGAGTAGTTTTGCAAACTCTCAATGATCATGAGTTATATGCAAAGTTCTCTAAGTGTGAGTTTTGGCTCAAGTCTGTGGCTTTCCTAGGCCATGTTGTTTCGGGAGATGGTATTCGGGTGGATACTTATAAGATTGAAGCAATTAAGAACTGGCCAAGACCCACTTCTCCAATGGAAATAAGGAGCTTCTTGGGTTTGGCAGGTTACTATCGCAGTTTTGTTGAAGGCTTCTCTTCTCTATCAGCCTCATTGACAAAGCTGACTCAGAAGAAGGCCAAGTTTCAGTGGTCTGAGGCATGTGAAAAGAGTTTTCAGGAGTTGAAGACTAGATTGACTACAGCACCGCTTTTGACTTTGCCAGATGAGATGATAGATTTCGTGATATATTGTGAGATGCATCCAGAGTTGGATTGGGTTGTGTGCTTATGCAGAGAGGGAAGATGATAGCTTATGCTTCCAGACAGCTTAAGGTCCATGAGAAGAACTATTCGACTCATGATCTTGAGTTGGCTGCGGTGGTGTTCGCACTTAAAATTTGGTGTCACTACTTGTATGGAGTGCATGTGGACGTGTTCACTAACCACAAGAGTTTGCACTACGTGTTCAGTCAGAAAGACCTTAACCTGCAGCAGAGGATATGGCTAGAGTTGCTCAAGGATTATGATATGAGCATTCTCTACCACCCAGGTAAGGCTAACATTGTTGTTGATGCTCTTAGTAGGATGTCCATGGGTAGCACTGCCCATGTGGAGGAAGGAAAGAGAGAATTAGCTAAGGAAATGCATAGATTGCCTCGTTTGGGAGTATAACTTGAGGAGAACAATGAAGGCGGAGTCAATGTTCAGAATGGGTCTGCTTTATCCTTAGTGTCAGAAGTGAAGGAAAATCAAGACCAAGATCCTGTCTTGTCCCAACTAAAAGAAGCGGTTCACAAGAAGAAGGTGATGGTTTTCTCCAAAAGGGGAGCTGGGGTGTTGAGATATCAAGGAAGACTGTGTGTGCCTAATATTGATGGTGTTCGAGAGAGAATCATGGCCGAGGCTCATAGCTCCAGATATCCCATCTATCCTAGTTCCACCAAGATGTACCACTACTTGAAAGAAGTCTATTGGTAGAATGGGATCAAGAAAGACATTGCCGAATTTGTTTCTAAGTGCCCCAATTGTCAACAAGTTAAGGTTGAACATCAGAAACTGTGTGGATTAGCTTAGAACTTTGAAATTCCTGAATGGAAGTGGGAGATGATCAACATGGATTTCATTACCGGCTTACCAAGATCCGAAAGCAGCATGATTTGATATGGGTGATTGTTGATAGGACAACCAAATCAGCCCACTTTTTGGCCATCGAGATAACTAATATAGCTGAGGAGTATTCCTGATTATACATTCGTGAGATTGTGAGGTTGCATGGGTTCCCCTATCCATCATCTCGGATAGAGGAGCTCAATTCACCTCTCAATTTTGGAGATCCTTTCAGAAAAGATTGGATACGAAAGTGAATTTGAGCATGGCTTTTCACCCTTAGACAGATGGCCAGGCAGCGCACACCATTCAAACTTTGGAGGATATGTTGAAAGCGTCTGTCATCGACCTCAAAGGGAATTGGGATGATCATCTACCTTTGATTGAGTTCACATACAATAATAGCTGCCATGCCAACATTCAGATGGCCCCTTATGAGGCATTATACGGGAGGCGATGTAGATCACCGATTGACTGGTTCAATGCTGGTAAAGCAGAGTTGATTGGACCTGATCTCGTACACCATCCATGGAGAAGGTAAAAGTCATCAGAGAAAGGTTGAAGACAATACAGAGTCGTCAAAAGTCATATACGGATGTGAGAAGGAGAGACTTGAAATTTGGGATGGATGATTGGGTGTACTTGAAGGTGTTACCCATAAAAGGTGTCATGAGGTTTGGAAAGAAGAAAAAGTTGAGTCCACGTTATATCAGACCATATTAGATTGTGAGAATTATTGGGAAGGTTGCTTATGAGGTAGACTTGCCTTCTGAGTTAGATGGAGTTCATCCGGTGTTTCATGTTTCACTATTGAAGAAGTGTTTAGGAGTTCCTGCCTTATCAATCCCTATCGAGAGTACAGGAGTGAAGGATAGCCTATCTTACGAAGAAATTTCAGTCTAAATCCTTTATCGACAAGTTCGTAGACTGAGGAATAAAGAGTTAGCATCCATCAAAGTTCTAAGGAGGAATCAATTTATTGAGGAAGCTACATGGGAGGTTGAGGAAGCAATGAAACTCAAATACCCACATCTATTCATGCCGAATGATGATGACGTCGTAGGTAATGTCCCTACCTTAATGCTATTTAATATACTCTTTCTTTGAGTTGATGTCTTAATACGATTCCATTCTCGAGTATAAGGTAGAGATAGATAATTGATGGATAGTTGAGAATTCAAGAGTTCCCGAGTGAGGGATAAGACGAGTTTTGAGGTCATTCGTGCTTTCATTCTACTTTTACTCTTCATTTGAGGACGAATGATCCTAAGGGGAGATGATGTAACACCCCATATAATTACTGAAACAACTCTAAAATGTATCGTGCGCACAACGCATCTTCCAAAGCTCTGATGGAAAATTCGACACCAGATTTGTGATTAGCGTAAAAAAATCAAGTCAAAAAATGGTCTTGACCCGATTTAAGAGCAACCGGGTCGAAAAATAAAATTCTAAATTTTTTCAAAAATAATGAGGAATCTGCACCCTTGGCACAACGCGGAGGGGGCGCAAACTTGCACTTATTTTTTTAATTAATTTTCGACAAAAATTATGATTTTTGAAAAAATGCAAAAATACACTGGTCCACACCCCTGGCGCGATGCAGACCAGTGTACATTTTTTTTAAAAAATTCGTTTATTACAGAAAGGGCATTTTTTTCATTCTCAATCCATTTTTAAGTCCTAAAACGTGTTTTTAAGTATTAATTCATACGAAAGGGTTTCAAACCCCATATTTTTCCTAAGTCTAAACTACGTTCTAAGAGAAGCGGAAGAAGAAAAAGCTTGAGGGTTTCAAGTGAGGTTTCAATTCCTTCAAGAAGACTTGGTAATTCTTCACTCCAGGCATGTAAAGGCTACCCAGAACATGTGATTGTTCTCCCAAGTGCCCCAATGAATGTAGGAAGTTGAAAATTGATAGTTGATAGGTCTTGAGTTGAAGTTCTTGAATATTTTCTTGAAATTACCTTTGACTTATATACATTATTTCAAATTGATGATCATCACACTTTATATTTAATGTTTACATGTATCATTGACTGATTATATGCTCATTCTAGATGATTTTCCTTGTTAAAGATAATAATGATGAACGTAGGATGATGTCTAGAGCCTTGACTATTTATGAATGTGTTGATTGTTGTGGTCTGAGTCTTGAGATGGGTATTCTGATGGCTAAGGTAGATAAAATTAATATCCTTGAGGTTTAAATTAGATTGAGATAGAGTTTGAAAGGAAGAATCTAGTTCTTGAGTTGATAGAATGACAGACGAGATGAGGTCCCTGCCTGAGAGCAAGGTTGGTTGTATAACCAGCCTGATATTGATAGACTTATGAGCATATCGAGTCCTGAGAGGAGTATTAGCACCGAAATGGGTAACAGTGACTCCCACTCATACTCATTAACTACGTGGCCAGTGTAGGAGAGGATTGGACCATGAAAGTTGATGTTTTCTTGTCCCGCAGAGGACTTGATAGACTTCTTTGGGATCCCTAACAGACTTGTCCTTTACCCCGGCATGGTATTGGATGGATGTGGCAATGACATCTCTTCGTTGTATCATTGCTGGATCATAGGTGGTGGTTGTCGATTATAGAAACTCCCAGCTAGGTTTCTTGTTGATAGTACTCTGAGGTTGATATGATTGTGTGATGTCTTGATGGATAGTGAGGTGATAGAGTCCTGTCATTTACTCTGAGTTGAGGATGAGTGATTGATGTACTGATGTCATTAGCTATACTGTTTACTTTAGCCCGTTTATATACAGTATATTTCACATACTAACACCCCTTTGGCATGCATCATTTTATGATGCAGTTTCTGTAAACAGAGGACTTCAGCAGGCTAGTCGTTGAGGTTTGTAGCTTTCCAGACAGAGACTTGGTGAGTCCTCCCTTACTTTCGGAGGACATATTTATCTTTTCATTTATGTTGACTTACTTCATTAGACTATGGTAGTCATGGCCTGTCATGGTACCTTCTTAGAGGAGAGCTATAGAGGTTTCATAGACATAGATGATTGATAGTGGATGTCGGGATTGACTATTTCCCACTCCTTATTTCAATTAATTTGCTTCATTTCGTACTCTGTATGATAGTGATTGTGATAGCCCATTGATAGTCTGTTATTTTCTCTATATCTTCCCCATATGAGCCGATTGAACGAATGCAATGACACTAGACGGTTCGCTTGGGGGCTAGCAATAGTCTTCGAGTGCCAATTACATCTAGGGTACCCTCCCGGGGCGTGATATCGTTATATGAATTTTATTTTAGTAAAATATTAAAATAGATAAATTGACCTTGGTTAATAGTAGTCCAAAAGAATCATGTATTAATGTTGTAGTTTCGTGTCTATGTGTTATGCCTATTTGATTACTTGTCATTACTTATATTTATTATTAATATAACCTATAATTAAGTAATTTTATTAATTATCATATTTAAATAATTTTAAACCACATATTTAAATAATTTTAAATATAATTAAAAATATTTAATATAAATATGGTAAACATCAACACGTTATGGAAAAAAATCTAAAATAAAATTCTTACTCAAGTATTATATGTAATAAGCTATTATTGAAATTGCCTAACACAAAAGTTTAACCAATTTTGTTACGGTTTTAGCTATAAAATTTTATTTATGATATAATTTTTTATAATAATTTGAGTGATTTTTCATTTTGAATCTTTTTATCTATCTTGAAAAGTAGAACAAGAGAAACCCAATGTGTTATTTGAAAATTTTGTAAAAATATTTTCTCAGTTGAACAATATCAAAACTCAAAACATGTCAGATATGGTAAACATCGACACACTGCAGAAATCATATAAATCATATGGTTTATAAGTGTGAGTTTTATTTAATAACAATTGTTGACACCCAATTTTGACCCTCCAGATTATAAATTAATTATCGAGGTTCTTCAATTTTTAACAGTTTGAAATAATTTTTTCGAAAATCATTCCAAAAGATTTTAATCATTTTAGTTTAATTGTAAATTAATTTTCAAAAAAAAAAATTTACTAGATAATAATTGAGTTAATTATTTTGCTTAGTTAATTTTTATAAAAAATTGTTAATTAATCTAATTTAATTTATTATGTATTAAATTCAACCCCGAATTAAATCTGACCACGCGTGCTCCCTTCTTTTTTTTTACTTTTCCTTTGTCTTTTTCACTTTAACCTTTTTCTTTCCTCTTTTTTGGTTTTTTTTTTCTCTGTGGGACTCACATACCTTCTTTTCCATTTCTTTCTTCTTGGAAACAAGAAGAACAACAAAAGAAGAGAGTGAGAAAAACCCACGAGTTTTCCATTTGCTTTTGTAAATAAATCCTCCCCTTTTATTTTTCTTTTACATAATTTTAAGCATGGCATCTATGTAAGAATTGTCACGTTTGGAGTTCTATTTCCAAGACCTTAATGTGGTAGCTTGAGCAATTTTTTCTAAAATTGGTGTAGATAAGTTTAAATATATTGATTCTTATATATCTTCTTATAAAGCATGTGATTCATCTCTTTATTAATTTTGGAAGTATGGATTTATAGCTAATCTAGGACTTTAATTTGCTTAAGAATACATAAATATATGCTTGAATACTAGTTGTTTTTATTAATTTTTTATCTTTATTTTCTTCTCATGTGACACCAATACGAGTCCTTTGGGACTCCACCCTTGTATTTCAGGTTTTCATTGAGTCATTGGAAGCTGAAGAACAGGTCATATATATCCCGTATACACTGATATATAAGCAGTGTATATCAAATATTTGAATTGGACCAAATGCCCAAGAAATTTGCAGCAGTCCTTTTGGATAAATGCGCTAACGGCCCAAAACTCCTAACATTCTTCTTTTACTTTATTTTATTATTTTATTTGTATTTATTTGAATACCAATTTTTATTTATTTAGTTTAACTTAAATATACAAGTTGTTTCATGTTTATTATTATTATATTGTTGTTGTTGTTGTTGTTGTTGTTGTTATTATTATTATTATTATTATTATTATTATTATTATTATTATTATTATTATTATTATTATAAGTCATATTTCAAAGAGATTTAAATTCTTTTACTAAGTGAATTTTGTCAAGATTTCTTAAGAACGTTAAATACCATTTTATTTTAAAGTTAGTCAAATAATTTTAAAATCATCGGATAACTGCACGTTAGCGGCTATTTTAAGTGCTAATACCTTCTTAAAATAGCCATAAGAACTCTTACTCATTTCTCTAAAATTTTAAGATTTTTTCTGTTAGGATCTTAAAATTATTTTTAAGTTTTCTTAATTTCTTTAAAAAATTAAGTGGCGACTTGGTTTTCTTTTTCTTTGAAAAAATTATTTTCTCTTTTAAGTTTTAAATTAATTTTTTCTTTAAAAGCCATTTTTACGATTAACAACAACCATACAGAGTTGCACAGTAGTATTGAAATTTTACATATTTATTGATTATTATATTTTAGAAAGACTAAATTAAATATTTAAATAGTATGTAACAAGTCTATGTAATAACAATTCAAGAGAGTACGCACTCGTTGATGTTCTTATAACAATTTAAGAACTTGCGAGTCAACTTATATTTATTATTAATATAATCTCTAATTAAGTAATTTTATGAATTATTATGCTTAAATAAATTTAAACAACATATTTAAATATTTATTAAAATATAATTTAAAAATATTTTAATATTAATAGTCAGAACTCAAAATACTTTAAAGTATTGACACTTATTAATTACATTAAATATTTCTATAATATAACTCAATTATATTAATGATAGATCCTTTATAATTTATAAAATTATACTTACATTTTTTCATATTATAAAAATCTTATAGTTACATTCTCCAATAGCAATGTTTCTATTTTTCTAAAATCATTTAGACCTACTATAAAATAGAAGTCCAAAATAAATGAAACTTTCTAAACTAATTATATAAAAAATAATTTCAACGTGAAAAAATAAATAAAATTTTGAAAAAAGAGATTATACGTAATAAAAATATCTGTGGTAAATAAAATTATATTTAACATACATATTTAAAGTGAAAGAAATTGTAACACCCGTGAAATATTTGAATACCCCTAGAATGAAATCGTGCGCATAACGTGTCTTCCCAAGCTCCAATGGCAAATTCGAGATCGAATTTGCTATTATCACAAAATATTGAGTGAAAAAATGATCTCATTCGAATTTTAGAGCCATCGGATCAAAAAATAATTTTTTGATCCAAAATGAAAAACAGTGGCTGTGCATGCCCGGGAAGTGGACATGCCTTGTATTTTTTAAAATTTTCATTTTACTCTAAGGGGCATTCCATCAATTTCTAACCCCTCCTAAGTTCAATAAACAAATATAAGGGATCATTTACATCAAGCCAAGTCCAAAGAATTTCTACCAATTAAGTTTCCGTATGAGTAGATAGAAGAGTCAATTTCAAACGACCATATCTCCTAAAGTATAATGAGTTAGATGACCCATAATATATCAAATTAAAAATATTTGAATTAGTTTACCAATTCATCCAATTTCTCCTAAATTAGAGTTCGGAGTAGAAATTTATGACCATTTCAGTGAAGGAATGTAAAGCTGCCTGAAGGTCCGCGCCTGAAGCGCGTCGCGGACCAAATGCGGACCCTTACTTGATAAGCAATGACGGTTTTTCGTTTTATTTTGAGGTTAATTTTATCCTAAAACCTTTGGAGGTCTATTTAAGGTCCCAAAACACATAGAACGTCAATTTTCATAATCAAAACCCTCTCCCTTCACTCCTAAACATAAACGCTCAAGAATTATCAAGAAAGTCATCAAGTTGGAATTATCTTTCAAGATTCATCCTCAAGGTGAGTTATTCATCATATATTTCAATCTACCCAACCCAAATTTCTTTATCTATTCACGAATCTCTAATAAAATCTTACACCATAAGAAGACGAATTCAAGAATCCCAAGAAAGGATTTCTTAATTCTTCTTTTTCAAGAATGTAGGATTCTTCATCAAGGGCTCTAAAAATTCTAAGTTAAGAATTCAAGAATCAAGGAGAATCCCTTTAAATAATGTCTTTCCAAGTTCTTCCTCTCTAAAGGAACTACTGAGATCAAGGATTTTCTCCAACAAAGCTAGCATTCACCAAATTTCGATTGTGATATCAACTTTACAGGTATGTAAGGCTAAACTAAAAGCATGAGATTATTCTCACATGTACCCCATAGATGGTCATAGATGAGTTGAGAACCTATGAGTCCCTACATAGATGGTCATAGATGAGTTGAGAGTCCATGAGTCCCCACATATAATTCTTGAAGTATTATCTTGATTAAATTCTTGAATTAAGTTTCTATTGTATTAATGAGTTTTCTGTATACAATCTTCTTGAAGTTGAGTAATTGTTTGAATGTATGTTCATGTCTTCATTCACATGAACCCTAATTGAGGACTATGGTTGCTTTTATGTATTATTTTGAAAACTGAGATTTGATGGTCATACTGAGCATATTAAACACTAATGATTTCTTTTAGCTTATTTTATTGAGTATTCATGAATATAATTTTTGAACATGAATAATAATTTGCTAAAGAGTTATGATGATATGCAGATATTTTTGAAAGCATGAGTTTTTCTAAGAAAACACCTGAAGTTTTGATGAGTTTTGATTGAATTGAGCATTGAGTCTAAATGATTCTTTGAGTACATATTGATGAGGATGTAAATATATTTTTCTCATAATATATTCATTGATGGATGATGGTGATAGTTGATATGAGTCTTAAAGAGGATTGATTTGATTTATGAGTTGTGTATGTTTTAGTCTTGGGAGTACTATTGAGCACCGAGTTGGGTGATTGAGTGTCACCCCAGAACTGTGTTTGCCAGCGTAGGATAGTCGTGCAGTATGTTCTGGTGACTTTTGTCCCAAAATTTGGACATTCTCTTTGGATCTGAGAGAGAGAGAGATGGAGATAGTATGTCCTTTACTGTGGCATGTTTAGGATGGGTGTGGCAAGGACGTCATTTTCGTTGTACCTCACCATGACTTATGGTGGGGTGGATAGATGTCGGTTAAGAGAAACTTCCAAGCAATATTTATTGAGCATGAGATTTCTAACGGAGTTATTCTTTTCTTTTCAAATGTCTATTCTGAAGAGCATGATTTACTTTAAACTTGCACGTTTTACTGAGTTGAGATGAGTTGAGCCTTTTGAGTTGAGTTGATGTTATTGTCATACTATTGTACTTGTTTCGGTTTCATTCAACTATTTTACACATCAGTACATTCCACGTATTGACATCCCCCTTTGGGACTGCACTGTTTCATGATGTAGATGCAAGGTTGGAGATCGTCAACAGGCGCATCATTGAGGATTTGAGAAGTTCAACTGCTTGGTGAGCCTCAACTACTCCAGAGGATTCATTATACTTATCTCATCTTGCTTTAGAGTTAGACACTTATTAGCTTTATTTTAATTAAGGTAGCCATGGATCTGTCATTAGCACCACCTGATAGTGATAGAGACTTCATAGACTAGAGTCGATCGTTGATGTAAGATTGTGAGCTGATTTTTCTTACTAGCCTTTTTCTATAATATTATTTGGAGACTAGATGGTGATGTGCCAATTCATTCTCTTATGTCTTCCACTGATAGTAGAATGTATGAATGAATGAATGTGATTAGGCCAAGTGGTTCACTTGAGGACTAGCAATAGTCTTTGAGTGTCGGTTACGTCTAGGATACTCTTCCGGAGCGTGACAGAAATTTATTATTATTATTATTATTATCTTATTTTAATAATTTTATCATTTAATATTTTCTAAACAATAGTAATTCTTCTTTTACTCAAATGCATGAATAATTATTTTATTTTTGTTCAAAAATTTCGTAAGAATAACTTAAAAAATGCATTCTACTTATGGTTTTAATTTGTCATTTAATATTTATATTTTAATACATTTAATTATAAATAAATTTTATAATAGGTAAAAGTGTAAAATTTTCGCAAT
Organism: Solanum virginianum; assembly: GCA_000787875.1. NCBI lineage: Eukaryota > Viridiplantae > Streptophyta > Magnoliopsida > Solanales > Solanaceae > Solanum > Solanum virginianum. Next base: position 2,316 of record DF357848.1, on the reverse strand, counting down.
TAATGAAATGTAATTATTTGATTTTAATATATATACTATAGAAGTATTTAATTTATTAATTATTTACATACGAAGTATCTGAAATTAAATACATAAATATTTTTAAAAAAAAATTATTTTACATTAATGAAGCTTCATGAAAATATAAAGTAAATAAATTTCTTCTTTTTGTTTCATTTATAAGGTAATTTGATTAATTGAATTCCTAAGATATAATTACTTATTTTCATTATTTTCATTTTAAAGAGACAACGAAACAAATACTTATATATAAGTGGCAGTTGGGCAAGCTTCTCATTAGTGTACCTGCTTTATCAGTAAACGGAGATTTGATTATTCAATATTCTTCTTTAAATTTATTTTTTAATTATATATTTGAAATTGACATATAAAGTATTATAAATTACAATAATTAATAATTTAAAATATTTAAAAATCATGCATAAAATTTTGAGAGTCAAAATTTTACCAGTGACATATAAATTATTACTTATATATAAGCAATAGTTTGATGAGCTTCGCATCAACATGTCTGCTTCATCAACAAGGGGCAATTTGTTCCTTTTTTTTTTTGTATTCTTCTTATAATTTATTTTTCAATTATATATTCAATTAACAACTTAAAATATTTAAAATTATTTTTTAAAAAAAATTGACTCTCAAAATTTTGCTTGTGTCAGATAAATTATGTAATGTAAAAAGGTATTGTAAATCACAATAATTAACAATTTATATATTTAAAAGACATAAAAAAATTTCTAGAGAATTTATCGCATGAATTAGGATAGAGGATGTAACATGGATTATTTGAAAATTATGTAAAAATATTATAAATCATACTAATAATTATCAACTTAAAATATATACATGACATATTTATAATTTGATTGACTCTAGATATTCTATACATGTCACATAAATTGGGACAGGAAAATAACATATGTTATTTGAAAATGACGTAAAAAATACTATAAATCAAAATAATTTAGAGTTTAAAAATTTAAAAGTCATATAAAATTTGATTGCCCATCAATATTACATAGCTGCTACATACATTGGGACAATAAAAATAAAATATATTATTTAAAATTTATGTAAGAGGCACTATAAACCACAAAAACTAATATATTTAAAACATCTAAAAATTAATTAAAAATTTAGTTGACTCTCTAAATTCTATCTGAGATAAATAAATTAACAAAAAAATAATATAGATTGCAATGTGCTAGCACATGCACTTATATCTAGTAGTATCATACAAGTAAAGAAATAAGCACACACCACTTCGTCAATGTGTATATTTCCCTGTAACTAATATTGAATTGAGGGTTAATTTTATCATTTAATGATTTTTATTTTATTATTTATTTCAAAAAAAAATAAGCATACACGTCTCCGTCAACATGTGTGCTTTCTTATAATTAATGTTGCATTGAGGGTTATTTTATCATTTAATAATTTTTACTTTATTATTTTATTTATTTATTTAAATAAATTAAGACAAGTTTATTATTTTCATTCACCATAACTTTTATTATTAAATAACTACACAAAATAATAGTAGTCTGTATTAAAATTTTAAAATATAACTGACAAATATATTCCTAATAAAACTAATTTGTCTTATAAAAATAAACAGTAAATAGTTTTTAATAGAGCGAAATAAAATCAATTGACTGAAAAAAATGTAAATAATAATTAGTCAAACAACTTTAAAAATTAGTTCTATAAAATATTCATAATAAAATTATAAAAAATATTATATTGTAAAACTTTGCATACACGGAATATCTTTTCCTAGTATGTTTAGAAGAAAAAGTAATTTGGTAAAGAAAACAAAAAGAGGAATAAAAAATTAAAAAAAATATGAGGCTATTAAATGCTTTGTAGAACTTAAAATGTCTTATAATAAATACTTCCTAAGATTTAATAACTTTGTTTTTATTTAAAAAAATAACTTTATTTTGAAAAGAAAAGATTATTATAGTCTTTTGATGTTTGTGGCCATTTTTGGGCCAAATTTTTGGGGTCAAATAACATTTCCCTTTTAAAAATAGGAAAAATCCTTTTGGCCCAAAAATTTATCCCAAATTTGGCCAAAGTGATAAAAGAAATTTTTTTTGGATATATTTGCCCTTTATCTTAAGAATTAAATATATTTTGGTTTGTGTTTCCAATATAATTAATGATTAGTTAAATTAATTATTTGTTACATTTCCATGATTAAACATGTGGAAGAACCACAAATTAAAGTCTCACTATATTCTTTTCTTAAAATAAATGTGTCATTTTTATCAATGTCAAATATATTTATTT
>DF357849.1:107947-120536 GCA_000787875.1 Solanum virginianum | reverse complement strand
AATCTAATCATAACATGACAACTATAAAAGAACGGAGAGAAGTGTAATATTGTGGTCTCTTGCCAACCGCCCCCTCCTCCTCCTCCCCCCTCTTCAACAACAACATTAACACCTCTATAGCATGCCATAAATGCTATTTCATCCTCTCTATACCCTTTGCATTAATTCATTTCTCTTCTCTCCAACCTTTTCCCTTTCTCCTTTTCACACACTTTAATTATTTCTCTTTCTTCTCTTTCATCCTTAGCCTCAAAAACCAATTCTTCTTAAATTCTAGTCACAAGAAAAGTGTTCAATTTCAACCTAGCTAAACAAATCATCAAAAATATATCAACATGTTCATCACTCTTTTTCCAGTAACCTTTATGCCTCAAAACAAGATTTAAACCATTTTCTCAAAAACCCTAATACTTTACTTGTGTTCTTGCTTCTCTCACAAGGCTTCTCAACAACTCATGTAAGTCAAACTTCTTGAATTTCTAAAGTTTGGTCCCTAGTAAGTGTTGCAGTACTAATCGTCTATGTTGTTTGAATTTTTCAAATATGTTGTTTAATCCTTGAAAAACGTATATACTTTGGAGAATCCAACACAAGTGTAACATCAGTTTTTCAGAGTTCCAGCAAAATAGGTAGTAGTTAGTAAATTGAATTCACTTTTATTCTTTTTTTTTTTGACTTACCACTTTTTTTATTTTTCTTTTTTTTTCCGTTATATTTTTGCAGAAATAGAAATGCCAGTGAAGTTGGACTCTGCTTAGAGTACCTATGTTTTGGAAAAAAAAAAAACAAATAGCGAAAAATATTTGAGTTCACACTATGTCAACTCTGTCTTTGTCATTTGCTAAAAAAATTAAAAAAAGACAAATTTCAGTCTTTTTCTTTTGTTTGACTTCCAAAAACCAAGACAAATATTTTTCATGTATTTTTTTTATTTTTCCCTTAGAGATTCTATAAAAACTCTATGCCCTAACAAAATATCGACTTATATAGTAAGAAAGGAGGGAGAAATTTTTTTTATGGCTTGAAGGGCTTATGTCATATATAGTATAAATATATATATATTGTTATAAGTAGTGAAAATTCCACCGCCATGAAGTTTCCGGTAGGCCGTGAAGTTCATCGTATCTAAGAGGTAGCAGGTATTCAGTAAAAAATTAGTTGTAATTTTAACACATAAGATTGTTGAGAAATAAAAGAGATCTGTTCGTTTTTATCTCTCTTCAGTTTTTGAGATCTGTTTGGATCTTGAGTTATTAGGTGCTAGTAAAGACCATTCAAGTTGAATTATTCCTTTTTTTTTTTTTATTGTTTGTGCTTCTTGACATCGTTTTATGTTCTTAATCATGTCATAATTATATGCATGTAGATGAAATATATAAATAAAAAAGTGAATTTTTATGTACAAATCAAGTCTTATTAAAACGGTTCATATTCGGTTCATCCTTTCAATTTTTTTTTTTAAAACTTCATTTCTTGAGATTTATTACTTCTTAGGATCTACTCTATTTTTTTTGGTTGAAATGAATTTCTTTATTTATTTCTAAAAAAAATTTCTTTTGTATTTTGGGACAGATTAGAAGTCATTAATTAGGTTTGCAAGAAGGAAAAAAAAGGTCCTTGAGATGTTTCAACACAACATGTTCGATAGCCACAATTTTTTGCTTGATATGACCCGTAAAACACCCGAAAATGAGCTTGATTTAATTCGAGATGATGAATTTGAGACCAAATCGGGTACTGATATCATGGAAGCCCCATCAGGAGACGATCAAGATCCTAATAAACGTCCCAAGAAGAAGCAATACCATCGACACACTCAGCATCAAATCCAAGAATTAGAGTCGTAAGTATTCATTTATCCTATTTTGATGCATATATACTTTGATTAAAAATAATTTTCAGATATTACTGTTATCGTTGTAATCTAGTATTCAAAATTAATCATTTGACAGGTTTTTTAAAGAATGTCCACATCCTGACGATAAACAAAGAAAAGACTTGGGGAAAAGATTAGGGTTAGAGCCTTTGCAAGTGAAGTTTTGGTTCCAAAACAAACGTACTCAAATGAAGGTAATCGTAAAAAGTCTCATTTTATGTGATGATCTATCTGATGTGGTCATGCTGTTTCTTTTTCTTTTTTCCTTTTATTATTTAAAAAAGAATTTTTTTTTATCATTAATCCATTTCATTTTGTTATATTTTACCCTACACACACTCTTTTTTCTTTATAATATTGTAGATTTAACTTTCAAATTGCTAATATGTGATATTATTTATATGCAGAATGATACAATCTATTATATTCATCAAATAAGATTAAAATTAATACGTTATATTATGAAATGATATGTAACCAACCATCTAAATAAGTTGTATTATTTTCCTTATTTTTGGTGGATAATGTTATTAATTTTTAGATTAGCTTTAAATGTCTATATTCAATGTAATACATTGAATATGAAATTGAGTTTTGCACATAATTCAGATTCAATGGCATTAATTGTATTCTTTTTAATTAAATTTTTGCAGTCTCAACATGAAAGACATGAAAACACACAATTGAGAAATGAGAATGACAAACTTCGTGCCGAAAATATAAGGTATAAAGAAGCACTTACCACTGCAACATGTCCTAATTGTGGGGGGCCAGCTGCCATAGGTGAAATGTCATTTGATGAGCAACACTTGAGGATTGAAAATGCTCGTCTAAGAGAAGAGGTAATATTAATAATCAAATCCCAATTCTTTTAAATAGTGAAAAACTCAAAATTTAAATTTAGAGTTGGCAAATCATATTTTAAAAAAAAGAAGCTTTTCTTACAATTTTATAATAAGGGAGACAAATGAGATAGTTGGATCAATTTTGAGATGATCAAACCATCATTAAACGAGCTAATTATTATCCAATCCATCCAAAATTTATTTGACTAAAAAGTATAATTGGATTTTTAAGATTACACTATTTTTAATTTAGTTTGTCTGTATACTTTGTTGAGTCACTTCTAATTTATTCATGAAACTGGTCCTAATTCAATCCGATTCGATTACACATAGCTACTTGGTTAGGTTGTGGGGCCATTGATGTGGTTTAAAATAATAGGTTGATTTGCCAGATCAAATAATATAATATTACTCTACAAGTTTCAACTTAGGTTGATTTAGAAGCATACAAATATTACTGTACAGGTTTAAGACCACAGCTTAAAAGTCTTATAGCCACATAAATGTACATATATAAAACTTCAAATTTCAAAAAAAAAATTTATATCTAGTCAAATAAGTTCACATAATTTTTTTAAAAAAAGGAGCAATACATATATATAGTCAAAATTAGACTTGCTATATTGAGGTCTATATATCGTTACTAATTTTTCATGTCTCTCTATCTTCTCAAGATAAGATCTGCATACACGTTATTATTGATAGAACCAGGTAGGATCAACTCAATAAGAAAATATAAAACTAGCTATGCAATTTATTTTTAATTCCTAACCAATCCATTAATGCTCTCAACTAACTAAATATTTTTACATCAACATGGGTTGTAATGCATTAGTGGAAGTGCTTCATCCTTAATCAGATATCTTGGATTCGAGTCTTGGGAATGGAAAAAGTCCTATTGGGAGCACCAGCCCCAAAATGGACCCTGCAGTGCGCGATCCGAATTTAGTCGGGGCTCCACGGGCTCCGGACATCGAGTGGGAAACCAAAAAGAAAAACTAAATGTTTTTACAATTCCTCAATAATCCATAGCTAAATTGAATTAACAAGGGATTACTTAAATTTGTCTAGCTATGTAATTTTATATATCCATCGCTAATTCATTATTTTCTAGTAATGTGAGGGGGTGCAAATGAACTATGTACCTTTGACTAGATTATTACACTGTACATACATAATTAAAATCATTTTTATTTATATATAGAGATGCCAGCCTTGACAAAAATACTGGTTCCATCCCTACACAATACCCTCTTTGAATCTCAAATTAAAATGATTTTTTTGTTATGTTGTTCGTAGATTGACAGGATATCTGGAATTGCAGCCAAATATGTTGGAAAACCCATGCTTAATTATCCCCAACTTCCTTCCTTTGGACCACCCAATCGTTCATCACTTGAAATTGGCATAGCTGCAGCCAATCTTGGTCATCCATTAGGAGAAATGTACGCTAATACAAGTGCTGGTGACCTTCTTAGATCAATTTCAGGTCCTACTGATGCTGATAAACCAATTATCATTGAATTAGCTGTTGCAGCAATGGAGGAATTAATTCGATTGGCTCAAACCGGAGAGCCCTTGTGGATCAATCATAGTTCCGAAAATAATAATGTCGCGCTAAACGAGGAGGAATATGCTAGAACATTTCCTCGAGGGATTGGACCAAAGTCACTGGGTTTAAAGTCGGAAGCTTCACGAGAATCGGCCGTCGTCATTATCAATTATGTGAATTTAGTCGAAATTTTGATGGACGTGGTACGTATGACTAGTGTCAGTAGTTGTATAATTTTTCTCTTTTAGTTTTAATATTAATTGTCATAAAATTTATATATTTGAAAATTGCAGAACCAATGGACAAGCTTTTTCACAGGCATAGTGTCGAAAGCGACCATTTTGGAAGTCTTGTCGACTGGTGTAGCAGGGAATTACAATGGAGCATTGCAAGTGGTATGATTTCTTTTCTTGATCAGGTCGTAGCGTATCCCTAGGCGTTCTGAATATCTTGTTTAGGTGAAGAGTTTATGAAACACAAATGTTATTCACTTTTCTGAGTGAATTTCGTGAGATTAATATGTTTTTCTCGTACGTAACTTTTGTACAAGTAATGAAAGATGTATATACAAATCATGTATGTGCTTGAATTTTTGGAGGAATGGGCATGAGGGATCAAGCTAGACCCATACCACCTAGGTACTACCTATGGTGATGGCAAGTTACAAAAAATAAAAAATTATATTAAGTTATTGTATTTCTCTTTTGATATATTTTTTATTTGTTATTTAATTTATTGTTTTTTTTTTAAATTTGCTTTATTAATTTTTGCCTGACCCTTTTTATGTTATTTTATTTCACTTTTAGATGACAGCCGAGTTTCAAGTCCCCTCCCCCCTTGTTCCGACTCGCGAAAATTATTTCGTGAGGTATTGTAAGCAACATGGTGATGGAAGTTGGGCAGTAGTTGATGTTTCCTTGGACAATTTGAGGTCTAGTTCAGTGTCACGTTGTAGAAGAAGGCCATCTGGTTGCTTAATTCAAGAATTGCCCAATGGATACTCCAAGGTAAAAATAGTTTCATAATATATAGTAATTTTAGTTGATTTATCAGTGATAGTACATTTGTTTTGTTTATTTATCATCTAGGTTACTTGGATTGAACATGTTGAAGTGGACGATAGAGCTGTCCACAGCATCTATAGACCTCTTGTGGATTCAGGTCTGGCATTTGGGGCAAAAAGATGGGTAGCAACATTAGAAAGACAATGTGAACGACTAGCAAGTGTAATGGCCAGTAACATCCCAACAGGAGATGGTAAGTTGAAAGAAATGAATGCACATTTTTTGAAATTTGTGTCCAATCAAATTCTGCCATATAAACTAGAATAGAGGGAGTATCGATAAGATCTGAAAGGAGAATCTCGAGTAGTTAAGTTGATTGGTTAGGTGAACTTTAACCTTGTTTTTGAGATTTGATTCCCTTACCCCCAATTCCAACTCGAGATGGTAAGTTGAAAGAAATGAATGCATGTTTTTTGAAATTTGTGTCCAATTAAATTTTGCCACATAAACTAGAACAGAAGGAGTATCGATAAGATCTGCAAGGGGAATCTCAAGTAGTTAAGTTGATTGGCTAGCTGAACTTTAATCTTGTTTAATTGTGAGACTCAAACCCCTTTTTCTTCAAAAAAAATATACAAACTTACATAAAATAAGATTTTTTTTGTATATAAAATGTATAATTTTGTGTATTACTATGTATATTTATTTTAACATATACAAAACATACATTTACCGGTAGGGGGGAGCCTCGAAAAAAAATTCTGTATATATGTTCATATGTATCTTGAAGAATTATGAGGAAATTGGATTAGGGCATCTAGTGATCATTTCCCTTAGGCTAGCTACAATAGTTTGTAACTTATTGCATTTGACTTATTCTTTACTTCAATTGGCATACTAAAGATATATAGTGGTATATTCCAAAGACGTAATAATACTTAATGTTTTAATGTAGTTATTACAAGTCCAGAAGGAAGAAAAAGTATGTTAAAACTTGCTGAGAGGATGGTGATGAGTTTTTGTGCTGGAGTTGGTGCATCAACTGCCCATACGTGGACAACATTATCTGGAAGTGGTGCTGATGATGTTAGAGTCATGACTAGAAAAAGCATTGATGATCCAGGCAGGCCTCCTGGTATTGTGCTAAGTGCAGCTACTTCATTTTGGATGCCAGTTACAACAAAGAGAGTCTTTGACTTCCTCAGGGATGAAAATTCTAGAAATGAGGTATTTTTCGCATAAAATTTTATGTCACGTAGAACATATAGTATAACATAACGTGAAAGATTGATTTCGAGGAGTCATTATTGTTATGAAATGTTGTTATAGAGGTCCAATTATTATAGAGAGGCTTGAGTGTACTTTACTTATCATATGAGGTAACTTTTTTGCATATAATATAGTATAACATAACATGAAAAATTGATTTCGAAGAGTCATTGTTGTTATGAAATGTTATTGTAGAGGTCTATAGAGGTCTGACTGTACTTTACTTATCATGTGATAATTTTTTTGCATACATCTAATTTGCTTTCACATATAACATATAGTACAACATAATCTGAAAGATTGGTTTTGAAGGGTCGTCATTGTTGTTATGAAATGTTGTTATAGAGGTCTGACTATTATTATTATTATTATTATTATAGAGAGGTCTGATTGTACTTATCATGTTGAATTTAGGTTAAATCAATGTTTTGAAATTACGCTTTAGATATTTGAAACTTAAATGAAAAAAATTACGTTTTGTTATATTAATACGATGAAAAAAATACATTCATCTATAAATAATGCTAGTCAAAATTCAAATAGATTGAACTCAAAATATGAAAAGTAACAATATTTAGGACATAAAAAGTTAGTTATTTTAGAGAAACGGAAAGTAACAACTATTTTAGGACAGATAAAGTTAGTTATTTTAAGTTAATATAAACATCAAACGGTGTGTCTTGATGGTTTATTTTATTTATAATTAAGTTTTATAATATGATTATCCATACAATGTGTACAGTGGGATATTCTTTCAAATGGTGGGCTAGTTCAAGAAATGGCACATATTGCAAATGGTCGTGATTCTGGCAACAGTGTCTCCCTACTGAGAGTTAATGTAAGTTCGCTATTTTATAACGGATTTTTTAAATTTTATGTTATTTTTAAAGAATTCAACAAACTGATTATACTGATTCTTTAAGGAATGCGAGCATCATAGGCACTAAAAGTTGAGAATTTGCATATTAATACATTCTTATGAAATTGCCCCCCTTTTTGTTGGTATGCACAGACTTATTATCTATCTGAATACATGAAATATTATCACATTTATAATGAATCCTTGAAATTTATACTATTTTTAGGGAATTTCAACACACTGAATACATTTTGAAAGAATCTGAGCTTCATAGACACTAATAGTCGAGAATTTGCATGTTACATTCATATGAAATTGCGCCCCCTTTTTTGATATACACAAACTTATAATCTCTCTGAATACATAAAATATTATCACATTCATAACTGATCCTTTAAATTTATACTATTTTTAGAGGATTCAATACACTAACTACATCTTTAAAGAATTCAAGCATCATAGATACCAATAGTTGAGGATTTGCATGTTAGTACATTCATATGATTGCTCCTCTTTTTTTGGTAGAGACTTATAACATGTAAATCAAGAAAAATGGGTACAACATAAAAAAAAAGTATATGTTACGTTGATACTAATTATGTTGCAAAAATAGTATCACAAGAAAAACTAATATAATTTTTGAATACATCTTATTTTTTATTGATCCAACATGCATCTAATGATATTTTTTCAAAAAAGGAATGTAGATACTAATAGTTGAGATTATTCATGTCCAATATTTTCTAAAAATATTTAATTTTATCGTAAATTTATATGATAATAATAAATAAAAAAGAACTTGTATATTAACTTACATTTAATTTGCCTAAATAAAGCGCCACTAACTATAAATTCATATCGTCAATCACAACTTGCTGTAAACAAAATTGTGGATTTCCTTTTGTAGAGTGGAAATTCAAGCCAAAATAATATGTTGATACTCCAAGAGAGCTGCATAGACTCCACAGGCTCCTATGTTATTTACGCACCCGTCGATATTGCTGCAATGAATGTGGTGTTAAGTGGTGGTGATCCAGACTATGTAGCTCTTTTGCCTTCGGGTTTTGCAATACTCCCCGATGGCTCTAGTAATGCTGAAAATAGTAATACTCCTGGTGGTTCGTTATTGACGGTTGCATTTCAAATACTAGTTGATTCTGTCCCAACAGCAAAGCTTTCTCTTGGATCAGTTGCAACTGTCAATAGTCTAATCAAGTGTACTGTTGAAAGGATCAAAGCTTCCATGCCATGTGAAAATGCCTAGCCAAAATCTAAGGTTAGACATTTCGCCATCTATTTTAATTTATTTGATATATATTTTTCTTTTAGTAAGTATATTTTAAAAAAAATTGACGTAGTTTGATTTTATCTAACTTTTTTTTTTGGTTATTAGGCGTAAAAAGAAAAAAAGAAGGACGAGTTTACATATATTTGTAGTTGTGCAGAAAGTGAAGAAGTCAAGAACGCATCTCAAATCATTAGATTCGGGTATTGACTTTAATTATTATTTTGATGTAAACAAATTCCTTCTTCTATTTCTTTGAATTCCTATTAGTTTAATCAGGTTTTTTTTTTTGTTATTGTTTTTTGTTTCACTTTTACTTTGTGGAGAAGGTCTTTTCTCCAACAATTAACTTTTGTCAAGAATTATGAAATATCAAAAGTTTCTAGAAGTCATAAGAGAGTTTCTATCAAGTAAATATTTTCAATTATAATATTTATGAATTTGTTTTTGTCTATTCAATATTATTTGGACGGATGATTATTTATGTTGATAATTATATTTTTTATTTAAGTATATATTAAAAATATGCATTATGTTGTAATTAAAAATATACATTATGTTGTATTTAAAATATTATATATATATATATATATATATATATATATATATATATATATTTGATGGGCTGCTATTTATATCATTTATCCCTCTTTGTTGGGTCTTTTGTTTCAATTACTCACATGGCTTTGTAGACTTTATTTAATAATATACCTCTAATACACATACTATTAAATTATACATTAAACATTTAGAGAGTGTATACATAGAAAGTATAAGCACAGTTATTATTATGAGGTGTTTGGTCATATATTCTAAATATTTTTAATTTTATTTATAATTTATGAAATTAGCATTGAAGATGAGATTATATTTGATTATATTTATGTAAAGAATATTCGAGATGATGTCCATTTTTAATATACTTGAATGCAACTTTAAAATTGTAGAGGGAGTTAAAAATATATTATAAAAAGTTTTTCAAATTTGAAATACAATTTACAATTGAAAATAATTGTTGTTTCAAATTTTCATGGACAAATCAATTTTAAAATATGGTGAAATATTATTACGAAAAAAGTGAATATCTTTTTATATTTCAATGGGTCCTAAAAATAGATGTTAAAAAGGTACAAGTTGTACGATAAATAAAAATAAGAGGAAAAGAAACAAATAATTTTAATAGACAATTCTCAAAATATAAATAACCGTTCAAAAGATTAACACCGAATTTTTAAGATCACAACTTCTAATTATCTACGTGGGCTTAGGCACATTTACTTTCATCATTTGGCGTGGAAACTTTTTTATATATAAAAAATTGTCAAACTCAACTTTTATATTGATCACAAAATATTAATATAAAAATTCACTAACTCAAAAAAGACAAAATACGTGAAGATCAGCTAATAAAATTTTGGAAAGATCATTCTCCAAAATTAAATCCTTTAAATAGGAAAAAATGTTTAAATTATGTCATACAAATATACTTTATTTAATTTTTAAACAATGGGGCTAGAGAAAATAGTGAAAAAGATTACGTAATATGAAAATTAAATTTATTTTAATAAAATAAAGTTTTAAATAGTCAATCAATCAAGATACTAAAAAGTCTAATATTACAAATAATAGATAAATAGTTACATAAATCTTTAAAAAATCATTCAATAAAATAGAAAAGCAAAATATGTTGCTAGAAGAATAAAGAGAAAAAAGAAAACTAATTGAAGATGAATGAAATAAGAAAGAATAGGAGAAGAGAAATGGATATTTACTCTCGACAAACGGGCCCTTCAGATGTCCATTTGTCTATTGAATAACGAAAAATTACGTAACAAAGTAGATATATCACATGTATTAAATTGTATTATTATAGTTTGAAAAACTTAAGATTTATAGCTATAGTTAAAGTTTTATTTGCTATAGTTAGAATTTTGTTGTTAATTTCTCTTCTTCTCTTTCGCTTCTCTCCTTTTTTTTTCTGCATTTTCTTGTCAGATATATAATTACATATATATATATATATCAGTTATATATATAACTATATTGATAGATATACATAATCAATTCAACAGATATATATATAATTTGCATCTCTCCACTCTCTGCCCCTCTCTGGCTCGCCTCTCTCCTCCTTCTCTCGATCTCGCTCACTTCTCTCCTCCCTCTCCCCATCTCACTTGTCAGATATACAAATATATATATTAGTTACACATATATAATTATTTGACAGATATAATTTGACAAATATACATGCACAATTCATCTCTTTCCTCCCTCTCTCGATCTCGCTCGCCTCTCTCCTCCCCTCTAGGTCACATAGCTGAGGTTATGCCCTGTATAATATAAAATATAGCTATTTGATCATATTAAGTTTCAAGCCTAGACTATTTTATGAAAATTTCTGGTGGAATAATGTCTCACCCAACTGTGAGTTGGTACGCCTAAATCATAATAAATTTCTTCTTTTAAAATAGTACAATCCTATTTGTATAATTGAACCAAGCGGTGTCATACCTTCTCGGGAAATTTTTTTTAGTTACAAATATATTATTTTTCAATCTCAATTTATGTGTCACATCATCATTGGTTGTCCACAAGATATATAAAGACGAGATAAAGTATTCAATTAACAGATGAGATCATGTTGAAGTGTCTAGATGGACAGTCTCAAAATTAAAATACTCAGTTACCCGCTAGATTAAATTTGAGCCCTTATTACCTATTATACAAAGATAATGACAATTAAACACACATTGTTATTATTGTTGGTACTTTGTGAAGAAGGTCGTTTCTAGGAAGCTTAACTTTTGAAAAGGACCGTGAAATATCAAAATTTCTAAAAATCTTAAGAGAGTTCCTATCAAGGGTTTCAAGATCTTCTATATGGACAAATATATACATATATTGGACCTTTTATTTCGATTACACACGTAGTTTGTAACTCTACCTGATTCAGTGAATATATCATTTAGTAAAATTCTATGATTTTCTTCATATCTTGTTTTTCAAAGTTATTTTAAATACTTTTTGAAGTCATATTAAATTGATTAAATTTAATATTATAATTTTAAGATCGTTTTTAAAATCATATGGAAAGTATTTTACCCAACATATATCAAAATTAAAAGTTTTGCAATCTTGTTAATTTTCATCACTTCAAAAATTGCAAGTACCAATAGTAAGTTGCAATGAAGCCTAGTTAAGGAGGGTTACAAAGCAAATCAAGAAACACCTTTTGCACATGTTTAAAATAGTGCTATCCTATTTGTGGAGCATAGTTGGGCCAAGTCGCATCATGCCTTCCCAAAAAAAAAAAGAAGAAAGACTTAATTACAAATTTATTATTTTTCAGTCGCAATTCATGTGTCACATCACTTCAATTGTCAACAAAACATAGTGAATACGAAATAAAGTATTCAATTAACAGTTGAATTCATTTAAAGTGTTTAGATGAATATTTTCAAAATTAAAATGCTTACTTGCTATCTAAAATTAAATTTGAGTGTTTATTTATATGCATATTATACCAAGATACTGACAATAAAAACACACACAATGTATTGGTATTATTTTCTTCATTCTAGTTGTAATAACTTTAACAGTCATTTTTTTTGAAATTTCTAGAAAATTACTATTTTATCCCTCTCGTTGATGGCCCCAAATCTTACTTAACTCATTGACATGGTTGGTTTAGGCATTTCGTTCAAAACTTGAAAGATGCGGTAGTTTTTGAGTTATGAAGACTTAAGTGTTCTAAAAGCGAGCTGTGGTACCATTTGAAGTTTCGAGTCTCAGAATGGAATTTCAACAGTTCCATCAATTTTGGAACGTCATAATTAGTTTAGAAGCGTTTTTGTTTTCAGAATTTATGCCGTTTTGTGGATTTGAGGTCCGAAGTT
>DF357849.1:87231-102201 GCA_000787875.1 Solanum virginianum | reverse complement strand
AATAGATAAGGACTAGGGGGTGGTTTCGATCTTGATCTTGATTGTTAATCTTGAGTATTCTAAGTGAGATGGGTTGACAATAATTATAAGGTTAAGTGTCATAAAATTATGAAGGCTTAGCCAATTTTGAGATTTGTGATAATCAAAGAAGAATCGAATGAATAACCAAAAAGGTATTTTTGGGGATGAAAGTGTACCCATCTTGGGGATTCAGTATAAGTTATTGCTATGAATATGCATCTATATATATATATATGCATGTTCGTATTAACTGTTCTATGTGTAATGATGACATGTTGCAAGTCTAGATAATCAATAAAGGAAGAATATGAAAGGTATCATTTAGTCAATTCCTGTAATAATATTATTTTATCTATCTTGTGATTTACAAGTAGGATTTTATCATGATTGTGATTATGTATATTGTTTATGATTTCTTATTACTTGGGGTACCACTATTAGTATAGATTATTGATTGGCTCAGATACCACATCTCGTACAGGACATCTCTTGGTTGGCTCGAGTATCATGCCTGGTATATATTATCGATAGACTCAAGTATCACGTATGGTATGAAATATTATTTGATTGACTTAAGTATCACATCTGATATGTATCATCGATTGACTCAAGTATCTCGTTTGAACATACACACACATATATATATGAAAAGATATAAAAAATTTCTTGAACTTGACAACAAAATTTACTTTAATACTAGAAAAAATCCTTTCAAAACTCTAGAAACATCGTCGCATTATAGTTTGTATTTTTCGGTTGCTAATGGCCATGATGGCCGTTGGCCAGCCTCCTATAGAGGTTGGTCAATCATTTTCTATGAAAACATATGTGAATGCATTAAACCAAGTTTATCTAGTGAAAAGTTGGTTCCATTCAAGCTGATTTCATATCTGTATGGTGAGCCAATTGTTATGTGGGAGCAAAAGAAAGTTAATCAGATGATCATGCAAGAAAATCTCTAACATGCTGTTATAGGAAAGTTTTCATATGGTTGGCCGAATATTCAGGATTGTCAGAGGCTAATCCTCAAGTAGTATGAACCGAAAGAGGATTGCAATATAGGCCTATTAAACAATAGACTCATTCTTATAAGGGTTTCTTTGTTGGAGGATAATGTATATCTTTTATCGAAATTGGCTTTTTACATTACACAACAGAATTGGTAATATCCCATGAGGACTTTCAAGTGGGATCCTATATTTGATCCTGAGGAGAAAATAACTACAACCATTGCTTGGATATCTTTCCCATCACTTTTTGCTAATTTAATTTCTTCTGTGAAGAAGCGATGTTCTTACTTGCTGCAGCTGTGGAAAAACCTTTGCAAGTGAACATGTCAATGAAGAATAAAATCAGACCTAGCTATGCGAAAGTTAAAACGAAGTTCAATTTATTGGAGGAGTTTCCAAAATGAATTAAGATAGGGATAAAAAAGGAGGATGGAAAAGTTTAACAGAAGTGGATACAGATCAAATATGATTATGTCCCAAAGTACTGTAAAATATGCATGATTCAGGGACATGATGAAGAACAGTGTTATGTCAAAAATCATGAATTATACAAGAAGAAGAGTATCACTAAGGGAGAGGAATACAATAAGGAATGCAAGCCTAAAAACAATCAGCGGATCAACAAGGAGAAAGAAATCATAAACAAGAAGACACAAGGAAGAGAGGAAGGTTCATTCAGCAGAAAAAGAAGAATGGTGGGTGGAAGAAACAACCTAAACAGGTTTGGGCAGAGGTGCAGACGCAAAACCAATTTACCAATTTGGAAGAACAAAGAGGATAAAAGAGAGCAGGCTAAGAAGAATCAACTGAATAAAGATAACGACAACAATATACAATCCACAAAAGAATGGGTGGAAGGTACTTTTCAAAACAATAAGAAGGAAAATTTGATGGGATCCTCAGAAAAGGATTAAAAAAATAAAGAAGATATAGTAGTAGTTATTAAAGAAGGCATGCAAGAGAGTGGGGAAAAAAAGAAAGTAAGGGCATCAAGTTTAATGATGAAAGTATGGATGGAACCATTGTGAATCAAAACTATCAGGGAGAAATTGCAGATACAACTACAAACAGCCTGGTGGAGAATCAAATTGATAAAGATGGAAAGGAAGACATATTAGAGATAATATCAGATCAAGCTGGTAAATCAGAACAAGAAATAGATAATAATAGGTAATGCTAGAGAGATAGATGATGAAGAGGATATGGAGTACAATATTATTCAAGTCGATAAAGCAAGTGATTTATCACCTAGACATACAAATAACTTGAAGGCAAAAATAAAAGGATCCAATATTCCTCTGCAGGTAAAGACAAGGAGCAGCAGGGGTAGGACCACAAGTTGTGATCAATGATTGACAAAGCCCTTTTTTGAAACATTAGATCGGTTAACACCTAAAATGCATTTGGAAGGTTGATGGACCTTAACAAGAGATATTATTACTCTTTTATTGCTTTAATGGGAGCCTTTTCAGGATTAAGAGGAGATTCAACAATATAAAATGAACTTAGATTTTGACAATGCCCTAGTCAATTATTATGGAAAGATTTAGATTTTTTGGAAGGATGATTAGGTGGGAACAGTTCTGAAAAACACTTATCATCCGATAATCATAAAGTATATGAAGGGAGGCAAGAAATTTATTGTAATCTCAGTATATACCAGGTGATGTGCCATTGAAAGATTGGAGTTGTGGGAAGAACTAGAATCTTTAGACATAGTAGGTTGTCCATGAATGGTTGGAGATGAATTCAATGTTATTTTGAATAAAGAGGAGAAGCTGGAGGGTCTAGAATTCACACAACAAGAAGCAATGAATTTTGCTTAATGTATTAATGTTTGTGCACTAATGGAGGTTAAACATATACTGGCAGCAAGTACATTTAGAGCAATGGTAGAATTATTGAAGCATGTATTTTTAAAATATTCAATAGAGCACTTATGAACCAAGGATTTTGTGATATATTTCCTTAGGTAGAAGTACAACATCTCATTCGTCAAGGATCTGATCATGCCCCAATTCATATTACATGTACTTTAATGGTATAAAAAGTCATTAAACTTTTTTAGTTTCTAAACTTTTGGTGTAAGCATAAAAATTCATGGAGATTGTGGGCAATTGTTGGTATATTGACTTTAAGGAGTGTCCCTTCTGAGAACAGGGCAAAGTTGAGTAGGGTGGAGGCTGAATTGAAGAGGTTCCTTAACATAGAAGAAAAATTCTATAAACAGAAGGATGAGATGAAATGATTTGTTTAAGGGGATAGAAACACAATGTTTTCCACTGTTATGTCCAAGGAAAAAAAAGAAGTTGCGTATTTCAGAAATCATGAGTGACTAGGGCAATATTTTAATAGAGGACATTGAATAGGGGAGGAGGCAGTAAAGTGTTTAAAGAGAAATTCTGTGATGATAATTCCAATGACAATTTTTCCATGCTAGAGAGCATCCCTACTATCATAGCTCTAGAGGAAAACAAACAAATGATCAAACTGCCTAACCAAGAAGAAGTGAATAAGGCAATTTTTCAGTTAAATAGCATTAGTGCAACAAGTCCAGATGGGTTCTCCAGTTTATTTTTTCAAACTTATTGGGAGATTGTATCAAAGGATGCCAACAATATTATAAGAGTCTTCTTTTGTGGTCAAACATTACTATAGTATATAACTCATAACAATCTGGTCTTGTTACCAAAGAAGAAAGTGATAAGAATTTTTTTATACTTAAGACCTATTAGTTTGGGTTATTTTATCAACAAGATTCTAGAGTCTTGTATGATAGGATGGTGGTGGTATTGCCAAAGATTATTTTCCCTAATTAGTCTATATTTGTTAAGGGTAAAAATATATCTAAAAATGTATTGGGGACATAAATAGAAGAAACAAGCATACCAATGTGGTGCTGAAATTGGATATGACCAAAACATATGACAGGGTTTCCTGAATATTTTTCACTAAAATTTTGAAAAAAATTGGCTTTTCAAAGGTCATTATAGACATGGTGTGGAGACTGCTCTCCAATAATTAGTGCCCTGTTTGTATCAATGTGTAAACTCATGGTCTATTTCAATCTACTAGAAGGCTGAAACAGGGTGATTCATTATCCCTTACTCTATTGATAATTGTTGAAAAAGTGTCATCCATGGGTCTAAATAACCTTCACAAGGATAAAAGTTTTATAGGTTATGGATTACCTAAAAGGAGTCCAGAGATCATCTATCCTATGCAGATGACACTATTCTTTTTTATTCTAGGGATAGGGCCAATGATCAAGGTCCTGAGGAACTATGAAGTAGTATCTGGTCAGTTCATTAATAAGTCTAAAAAGCTTTTTTTATTTGCATGAAAAAAAATTCTTTGATATTTTTCATAAGGTTAAGAATGTTGATAGGAATTTGACAAGGGAAATTTTCTTTAACATACTTGAGGTGCCTTGTGTTTTATGAAAGAATAAATAGTTGTTATTTTAAAGACATGCTAAGAAAAATTACTAGGAAGATTCTTTCTTGGTAGAACAAATTTTTGTTCTTTGGAGGAAAATATATTCTTTTCAATCATGTTCTCCAATCTATGTCAATCCATCTTTTAACAACATTAATCCCCTCTAAAGGTGTCATAAGAAAGTTGCATTAGGTCTTTGCAAACTTTCCCTGGGGTGCAACTAATTCTGAAAGGAGAAGGCAGTGGGTATCTTAGGATGATATGTTCTTCCCATTAGAGGAAGGAGGTTCGAGATTCAGATCCGTATTTGAAATAAACAAAGCAATGCATGCTAAGTAATGGTAGAATTTCAGAATCTCTATTGCAACTTTGTGGTGCACTTACATTGGGAATAAATATTACAAGAAGAGAAACCCTCTTAAGGTAATAAGTACAAGGGCATCACAGGCATGGAGAAGTATGCATAAAATAAGAGAGGAGGGTGGAACCTTTTATTTGGTGGCATGTTAAAGCAAAAAACTCAAATTTTTGATTTAATAACTAGACCAAGCTTGGGGCATTGTACTACACAGAAGGAGATGAAAGTCAGAGATTACTTTATAGTCAATCCATTGGATACAAAAACACTAGGGAGGTCTATCTCTTCAGATATACAGGTGATCATAGTCAATAGCATTAAACCAGTACATGGTGAAGGTATTGACAAAGCTTTGTAGATAGGAAGTAACACAGGAATTTTCACAATTAAATCAGCATATCAAATTATCAAGCCTAAGAGGGAAGATCGAATGGTACAAATAAATTTGGATCCAAGGGCTTTTTTTTTATTTATAAAATCTCTCTTTTTTTTCTTTGGAGAGTTTTAAAAGAAAAAATCCCTACAGATGATAATTTGAAAAAATATAAAATCCCAATTATATTTAAATGCTACCGTTGTAATACAGGATGTGAAAAGACAATGAATCATTTATTTCTAACAGCTCCCATGCTCAAGAGTTATGCAAGCATTTTTTTTCATCACTAGTATTTAGGTTGAAGGGCAATCAGCTGAGTACAATTCTTACTAAATGATGGACTACTATGAAGAATGAAAAGGCTAAGGATATATTAAGAAATATTCCTGCAATATTAATTTAGAAATTGTGGAAAAGAAGGAATCAGCTCAAATATAGCAAGTAGCTCATCTATTCAATGCTTAAAGACATGTGTGAGACAACTGTATATCACCTAATTTGAAGTATATTCCCAAGATGGGTAGTTCAACACCTCAATTTTTTTAAGCTAAGACTGAGGCATCCTTCATATGATATAGAATTTTAATTGATGATTTTTAATTGAGTATAGGTGTTAAAGTCAATTTCTTAGTGTGGTAATAGAATTGGAGATGATCTAAGGTCACACGAATTCTCTGGTACGAAGTTAAGCTACAAACTTCTTTAGCGTTTGAGTTCAATGGAAGATTTTATAGAAGTTAGATGGAACAATGACTTTTAGGTTGTATATATATGTGCTAAGATCAATTCTTAAGTATTAAAGTACATTAGATATGCTTTAGAGTCATAAGGGATCTTTCACATCAAGTTAAGCTCAAAGAATTTCTATCGACTAAGTTTTCATATAAGTTGATAGAAGAGTTAACTTCAAATGACCATATCTCCTAAACTATAATGAGTTAGGTGACCCATAATATATTAATTTGAAGATATTTGAATTAGCTTTCCAATATATATAATTTTGCCTTAATTAGAGTTTGGAGTAAAAAGTTATGACCATTTTTACTGAGGACCTGCAGAGCTGTCTAAAGGTCCGCGATAGCTCCGCATCATGGACCTAACACGAACCCTTTCTGGATAAGCTAGATGACGTCCTTCCTTTTTATTTTGAGGACACTTTTATCTCAAAACCTTTGGGGGTCTATTAAGGTCCCAAACATATAAAAGGCGAGTTCTTCATAAGTAAAACTCTCTCCTTTACTCCTAAACATTACACTTAAGAATCATAAAAAAGTCATTAAGTGAGGACTAACTTTCAAGATTCATCCTCAAGGTAAGTTATTCTTCATAAATTTAAATCTACCCAACCCAAATTTCTTCATCTATTCATGAATCTCTAATAGAATCTTAAATCAAAACCTAGGGTTTCAAGAGAACGAATTCAAAAATTCTAAGAAAGAATTTCTTCATTCTTCTTTTTCAAGAATTAGGGTTCTTAATCAAGAATTCTAAATATTCTAAGCCCTAAATCATAACCTAGGGTTTCAAGAAACAAATTCAAGAATTCCAGAAAAGGATTTCTTGATTTTTTTTCAAGAATTAAAGTTCTTTATCAAGAATTCTAAATATTCTAAGCCAAGAATTCAAGAATCAAAGAGAATTCCTTCAACCAATATCCTTCCAAGTTCTTTCACTTTAAAAGAACTACCAAGGTTGAGGATTTTCTCTAAGAATGCTAGTATTCATCAAATTTTGATTGTAATATCAACTTTCCAGGTATGTAAGACTAAACTAAAGCATAAGATCATTCTCCCATGTGCCCCCATTGATGGTAACAGAGAATTTGTGAGTATAATGAGTCTTTATATATGCTTCTTGAATATTTTCTTTAAAATTTATATATTATATGTATTTTCATATGTTGATGATCATCATAAACTTGTTTTTTGAATTGAATACTTTTTCTTGAGATATTATATAAACCATATATTTTGATTTGTGAAAGCATGCTTGAATGAACCTAGGAATGGAGTATAAAGCCTTGACTTGAGTATGTTGATGGTAATCTTGATAAGAGTATGAGGTTGAGTTAATCGAGCTTGATGATCCTATGCGTGTTCATAATTGAGTTCTTGAGTTCTATCTAAATGACTTCTTCTTATTGATGATATGCGTCCTTGCATTCTTAAATTGAGAATTGAGTTAGTTGAGATGAGTTAAAGTTCATGAAAATAATAGAGGACCTTTGAGTTTCAGTTAATGAGATGCTGAGAGTGTCGATGAGACTAATTGAGTTGATGAGTGTATGAGATAATGAGAGTGTCTATGAGACTAATTGAGATGAGGAAGAGTCTTATGAGCATTGAGTTTTGGGAGAAGTATTGAGCACCAAAATGGGTAAAGGTGAGTCCCACTTGCACTCATTAACTATGTCGCCAAGCGTAGAAATGGGATTGAACTATTATATTACATGGTCCCCCCTCAATATAAAGTCCTTGAAATAATAGAAGACAATAGAGTTTAGATCCCTTGTGGATCATATTCGTTCCTTACCGGCAAGTATGAAATGACTATGACAACATCAGCGGGATTGTTGTACAATCACTGAGTTGAGTTGAGTTGAGTCCCATTGAGTTGAGTTGAGTTGAGTTGAGTCCCATTGAGTTGAGTTCTATTAAGTTGAGTTTGAGTCGATTGATGAGGTTTGATTGATTGATGGGTTATTTTTTTACTCTTTATTCTTGCTTTAGATAGACATTTGATATTCTGATTGAGTATATTGTGAGTTGATGTTATCTTTATATTATTCTACTTGTTTCTGTGTCATTCAGCCATTTTATATACTCATATATTCTATGTGCTAATGTCCCTTTTGGATTGCATCATTTCATAATACAAAGGCAGGTGTTAGAGATCATCAACAAATGCTTCATTGAGGACCTATTCCCATTCAGCTGATCTGTGAGACCTCCTTGTTTTGGAGGATTTCCATATTGTTATCATCTGGCTTGAGCTAGTACTTTGTTTTCCTTGAGTTGGATAGCCATCACTTGTCGCGATACCATTTAGATGTTAGAGGTAGAGACTTTATAGACATTGAGTAGAGGATGTTGAGTATTGTTTCTTTTCTAACTCTTATTTATTGGAAATATACTTTTTATATAAAGACTTGGTATTTAATTATATTATAGTCTTTTCCTTGAGTAATTTCTTCTGCTATTCAGTATGAGGTGACGATAAGACCAAGTGGTTCGCTCGAGGAGTACCAATAGTCTTTGATTGTCAGCCACGCCAAAGGTAACTCCTGGTGCGTGACAAACTTGGTATTAAAGTACAGAGTTCAAGTGTTCTACGGTGTCTATGAAGCCCTGTCCATAGAAACTTATTTATGGTTGTGAGGGCCCACTTCTATAAATGAGGGACTATTGACGTTTAGGAAAATTTTCCCTTCTTTCAGATTCAAAATCGCATAGAGCTATTTCCTAAGAAATCTACGATAATTCATGCATTGCTCTAAAACTTTCGACTATAACTCGTACATGAGGTGATAGAGATTGTAATGTTCAAACCCTTACCGATGAGATCCTCTGAGATAAAGTAATCATAATAGTAGAGAGACTGCACTAGGCTTGAGAGAAGTCGACTAGTGTGCTTAGTTGATTGACTAGAAAGAGTGCACTATTACTCATATAAATCGTGCATTTGAGTTAGCTCTAGACGTACCCAGACCTTTATTGCTCCCTAACATATGCAAGTGTACATAATCTAACAAGTAATATAGTAACCCTGATTAAGGAGTTGGGTTGTTGGACCCAAGGGACTTAAATGAAATCAGCAACCAATCCAAGCTATCATATTTCAAGTGCTTTTAGTAAAAATATTGGGAGATTTATGCAAAGAAATTAAATAACTAAATTATTACTAATCTAAATTGGTTTTTGTTGTTAAGATATCAATTATTGAGCAATTCCAGGATTGTAACCTTAATGACTCCGTTTAGTTTCAACATTTACACCTATGTCTAGGTTTCTGACTACTGATTCACGGGGTTAAAATTATCTGAATAGGATTGCACGCCTCTGTCAGCCTACCGTTATTGACTGCTTAACTACATCGTTGAGCGGGGATAGACAGACTAATAAGTACTTTAAAGTTATCTTCCCGTATTATAAACCAGGCTAGGTACAAGGGTAGTTGTCACGGGTCTCCCTTATACAGATCAACCTAGTTTTCTAGTCGAACAAGCTCCCTATATTACTGTGTTGTATTCACTATAACATCTCTCGAATTCAAAGTGAATAATGAATTTACCATCTAGTTGGCTAGACTATGCAGTATAGGTAAAAGTAACACAAAAATAATCAAAAGAAACCATTCATAGATGCCAAAAGCTACGAACTAAACATTGTATGTGGCTACAACCCCAGAATATGGAGACTTAGCCACTCGTAGTCACTACATACATCATGAATGACCTAGAAAGCATTAACAACAAATAAATAATGATCAAACTAACCAAAGTCACCTTAGAACAAGGGTTACAATCATCTCTCTCAGTTCTTGCATAAAAACTAATCTGAAAACCTAAAGTTTTTGACAACATATAACCTAAAATCCTGTAACTCAAATTTTCATTACGCAGTCCTTAATTTCGTGATGCGGACTACTTGCCTTGACTGGGTTTTGGCTTATTTTACTGACTGGATAATTTTAGCAAGAATGTCATCCTCTATGGCAGTCCTTAATTTCGTGATGCGGACTACTTGCCTTGACTGGGTTTTGGCTTATTTTACTGACTGGATAATTTTACCCATTTTTGCACAAGTTTGAAACGCGGACTATGTCTGATTTTCTGCTTCGTGCCTTTTTTCTTCCTTTTTTAGCTTACACAACTTTATCCTAGGTCTGCGACGCACACTTGAGTCTTTTTGTTGCTTTCACTGATTTTTATCTTCTAAATCCCGGGCTGTGTTCTTCCTTCAAATCCAGACGTAACTTTGAACTTGCATAATTTGATCAAAGCCTGCAAAAACACAATCAAATGGTGCACTTGGCCCTGGTTAGCAAAAAAGAGAAATCCAACTAAAAATGCCTAGACTCTTTGAATTTACCCTCTGACTAGGCTCTATATATGGGTATTTTGGGTTAATTGGGCATATAAATATGCCTAGGATTACCACCTCACACTTAGATTTTGTTCGTCCTCAGGCAAATTAAGACACATACATGAGACTCCCTAGGCAGTATATACAATGCACATCATATGACCGAAACTTTGGAACCTCGACAACCACTCCTCCAAACCCTTAGCAGCATCAACTTGGACCTAGCACTCACATGTAAATGCGGACTCATGCGAAATATTTAACAGCTAGTCTAGTTGACAACCTTTGATGATTATGTGTCCTCACCAGAAGAATTACCCATGCATACCACTAAGAATCTCAATAATTGATTAAAAATGGGTATAAAGTCAACTCTCTGTCTCACAAAAGATGTCTTATGTTGCTTCGAGTTCCCATAAGCTTGCCCTTAACATGTGATTTCAACCTAGTTAGAATCTTCTTTAAAGGATCACATAGGTCTTTTATTTGGTTATAATGTAGGATACTAGCTGGTGGGATACTTTTATAGATATAGTTGACAAGGCTTAGTTCCCAAGCTATCCTAGCTTATACTATACTTCTCCTACCTCATCACTTTCAGTCCTCCCTAACTTAATACCCTTTATTGCATCTATACTATATAAGAACTTTAAATACTCCATACTATTTACAAAATATTTATTTATGTTATGTTATTTTTTTACAAAACCATTGGGCTTGTGCGTTTGATCCGCGATACACATTGGTCGCAGATCAGCACTGGTTGGGCTAAATTTCTTTTTGTAACTATTACTAATCCTTTGGGTATCCATTCAATTCTCTTTTTCTCTGACTAATCGTGCTAAAGTGCTTAGGAATTAGGATCAAATATGGTGCGTTAATCAAAGAAAAAGGATTGGTTTGAAATTTGGCTAAACAAAGAAAAAGGCTAAAGCTCAAAAGGGCTAACTAAGGATGATTTTATTAGGTGGATACAAAACTTAACAATATTGAGCTACCAAAGAAATGCCTAGATCCTTTCCTTTAAGTCCAATCCCTACCAAGTCTAATCCAAATACCGGGTAAGTTCTAGTAAATATTGCAATATAGATCTACAAATAAGCTCACACACTCTTGCACACTCTCATCATAAGGCTCACACTAGCCTCACTATCTCATTATTCACATGAATTCAAAATTAAGCATATACACATTTGTGACTTATAAGATTCAAGCATTTCATTATTAGGAGTTCTAGTGATAGTTATCCAGGTTCACATGCTCGACATACAATGCTTGGTTGTACAACTATCGACACTCTAAATGAGACTCAATTTGACGAATACCCTTAGGATACCCATCATCCATCCATCATAGGGTCCTGTCACTCAACCATGACTACTACTACTATTACTACTACTACTCACAACATGACCACAAGAATAAAAAATATAAGTAACTACCACTAAAATA
Source organism: Solanum virginianum (assembly GCA_000787875.1). Classification (NCBI taxonomy): domain Eukaryota; kingdom Viridiplantae; phylum Streptophyta; class Magnoliopsida; order Solanales; family Solanaceae; genus Solanum; species Solanum virginianum. The sequence continues at coordinate 90,462 of DF357849.1, read as the reverse complement.
ATGCATCATTAGAACATCCACATTCAAGCATCCATTTATCCCATAGTTAATAGTTACAGACCTAAAATAAAATAGAAATGTTGTCCAACATAAACCAAACATAGAAGTATAGTTAAGAAATAAAAAGAAGTTTTAATACATGCCAAATTAACAGAAATATAGCATGTCAAACAGAATAATCCCCATACCACACTTAGATTTAGCATTGTCGTCAGTGCTAACTATACAATACCTGTAAAGTGGGAATCAAGGTTCTCAATCCTCGGGGCTAGGCAAAATAGGCTTACCCCCAACAATGACAGGGGGCTCCTCCTCTATGTCCTCCCCCTTTATGTCTGAGTCAGCGCGCATATCATCAGGGTCTGCAAGAATGTCATCCTCTATGGGCTTGATAAACTAAGGACTGATATCCAATACCATATTGGCATAGGCATTAAGCGGGTACCGAGATGCAACCTCCTGGAGCTCCTCTGGGGTATCGTAGCATCTCTAGCCCAAAAATGGGGGCCATGATCAACTCATCGTGGAAGTTCCTCTCAATAGTGGTGATCACCGAGCGTGTAGACACCTCAGGCACCTTAATATTAGTGACAACATAAGGGGGTACCTCTATGTGTGGGCAATAGTCTGCCTCCTCAGTGTGTACACATGTAAGATGACACAACTCAGTAATAACATCGTCGAAAGCATACCTGCGTCCTTTGTGTACCTTCACCTTTTGCATTGCCGACTTGAAGATAGTGCCAAAGTTAATGTCCATTCCAGTCATCAGGGCATAAGCTAGACAGATTTTATCTCTTGTGACAGAGGTGAAGTGCTGTCCCAGAAAGAAAGAGTGGTTCGCAATTTTCACCTAGATCCTAACTTTTCTGTTCATGTGGGAGAACAGGAATGGCAGATGGTAGCCTTTATCAGCATGCGAATCCACTTGGCAGTGAAATTTACCACGACGAGTGTGTCGGATGGCCCTGTAGGGTGGGCAATGCAAAGCTCCTGGAAACTGCCCGCGGGTGTCCTGTCTGGGGTACCGAGGACCCTATTAATAGCAAGGGGGTGATGTTAACCTCCATCCCTCGAACTATCACCACTTTAGGCCGTGGGTCCTTATCATATTTGCCTGAAATTCTCGCACAATGCTTAAGTTGTAATGTTGTGGCTTCTCAAATAAGAAGGCTAGCCTATAGTCCATGCACTGCTCGAAGATGTGCGGGTACTCCTTAATGAATGAATCCACATCTAAGGGAACTTCCGGGTAATACTTGGATTCCTTATGGGACTTGTACCTAGGCTTGCCTTCCGCATTAACTGCCTTGACACCAAAATAGACCTGCTGGACACTTCTCTCTGGGGCTCGGGGCACTTCCGGGATGTCCCTGGCCCTTCTTCTAGTATTAGAGGCCCTGCCCCACTAGTCTAGCCTGTTCTACACACACCAAAAGCCATGTGATCCTGCACATGCACAAACAAGCCCAAAATCAACACATAAGCACAAATAAGGTCCCTATTACACAGTGTATTATGTCAACAACCCAACACTTAGATTCAAGCCACATGTGTAGAAGGTACTCAGACTTCCCCACTTACTATGGGCTACTTCAAACAACAAGTCAACAACATATGCGCTATTTCAAGTCAACATGCCACCCCAACACTTTCAACCAATATGTACATCAATCACAAGTTCAACCCATTATTCACAATAGTAACTGAAAGCAATTCAACCCCCCAAATAGTGTATTCAAACATAAGTGAAACGGGGGGCACTCAACAATGCATCATATGGCAATTATGCAAGCCCCTATTTGGAATTTTGTAAATCCCAACATAATAGCATCACACTATCAATAATTCAAGTTCAAGACTATAAAATCCCCAATTTTCCCCAAATTCACCGTCAATTTTGGCCTAGGATTTTCACCCACCATTATCAAGAACAAAAATACCATAATCAAGGAAATTTACCAAGAATCTCACACCCAACAACAATTAACTACTAAAAATAAAGCATAACAAGTTGATTCACATGAGTTTCATGTTGCTTCCAAGCACACACAAGTGTACGTGGTCTCACAAGTAATATAGTGACTCTAATTAAAGAGTAAGGTTGTCGAACCCAAGGGGTTTGAATAAAACCAGCAACCAATTTCAGTTATCACATTTATGGTGCTTTTGGTAGAAAGATTTGTAGATATATGTGAAATAATTATAAAAAATGAATTTCTCCTAACTAATCTGAATTTTACTGACAAGATATCAATTAATAAGCAATCCCAGGATTGTAGCCTTAACAACTCCATTTATTCTTAAGAATATCTATCTATGTCTGGGTTTCTGATTACTGATTCACGCAGTTTAAATTACCAGAACAGGGTTGCACGCCTCTGACGGTCTACTTTTATTGGCTTTCTAACTATATCATTGAGCAGAGATAAACAGACCAATAAAAATGCATTAAAACTATCTTTCCATATTATGAACCGAGCGAGGTGTAAGGGTAGTTGTCATAGGTCTCCCTTACCAGAATCAACCTAGTTTCCTAATCGAATAAGCTCCCTATGCTATTGCGTTCTATCCACTTCAACATATCTCGAATCCAGAGTGAACAACTAATGTACTCCCTAGTTGGCCAAACTCAGATGTATAGATAAAAATAGCATAGGAATAATCAAAAGAACCCATTATAGATGTTTAAAGTTAAGAACTACACATTGTCTGTGGCTAATATAGATAAAAATAACATAGGAATAATCAAAAGAAGCCATTCATAGATGTTTAAAGTTAAGAACTACACATTGTTTATGGCTACAACCCTAGAATATGGAGACTTAGCCACTCATAGTCATGAAATACACCATGAATGATATGGAAAATATTAAAACCCAAAGAACAAAGAATAAACTAACAAAAATACTCTAAGAAAAAGGTTCTCCGTCATCTCTACTGAAGTTCTTGTGTAAAAACAGGATGTAAACATAAAGTCGATGATAGAATAATATTAAAAATCTAGTAACTCGAGTTTTCCACATCTTGTCCTCAAGTCCACGATGTGCACCCTTTGTGTATACTAGGTTTTCGCTTATTTTGCTGATTGGGCACTTTTATACATCTTTTGCACAGGTCCACATTTTCAGATTCCATAACTTCGCCCCAAGTCTGCCACGTGGACTTTGGTCCTTATGCTGCTTCCAATGACTTTTATCTTCTGAATCTCAAGCTATGTTCTTCCTTTAA
>DF357849.1:40290-87201 GCA_000787875.1 Solanum virginianum | reverse complement strand
AATCTGACTTTAACTCCGGACTTTTACAATTAAAGAAAAATCCTGTAGAACACAACCAACTGGCGCACTCGGCCCTTGTGTTAGCAAAATAAGAGAAAAATACATTGAAACACCTAGATTCTATGAATTTACCCTCTGACTTGTCTCTATTTATGGGTATTTTTGGCTACTTAGGCATATAAATATGCCTAAGACCACTACCCCATACTTAGAACTTTGTCTTTCCTCGGGAAAATCAAGACACATGCATGAGACTCCTGTACAACGAACATCATGTGACCAAAATCTTTGAACCATGGTGAATAACTTTCAATGCCCTTAGCAGAATTTACTCACTCCTAGCACTCATATATACATGCGGACTCATGCAGAATGTTTAACAGTTCATCCAGGTACTGACCTTAGATGATCATGTGCCCTCACCATGAAGAGGTATCCATGCACACCACTAAGAACCTAAATAGAAGATTAAAAATGGGTACACAAATAACTCTTGCTCTCCAAATGGATGTTTCATGTTGCTCCTAGATTCCATATGCTCTCCCATAATATAGAACTTAGACCTAGCAGATATTTTCCTCAGAGGATCACATATGTCTTAGTTTGGTTGTAATGTAGACTATGGGTTGGTGGAATACTTTTATGGATATCGCTGACAAGGCTAAATTTTCAAGCACTCATAGCTTACACTCCATTTCATTCAGACTATCACTTCATTCCTCCTTAACTCAACACCCTTTGTTACCACTTCACTATACAACACGTCCGGTACTCCACTTTATTTACATAATACTCATAATACAAGCACGAACTACCCCTAAGAGGATGCACTAATTTTTTTTTTACAAACCAGTGTGCATCCCGGATGGATCCGTGGCGCGGAGGCATCTCGGATGGATCCGCGATGCGGAGGCATTGCAGATCAGCACTGGTTGACTGGACTAAGCACCTCTTTTTTTCTTTTTCTGGGACCAAAACAGTGTGTATCCGCGATGCGAAGGCATCGCGGATCAACACTGTTTTGTCAAAATCATTTTTATATATATATATATATATATATATATATATATATTTAATTAACACTCCATTATTGCTCAGCCTTCAGGTGTCCATTCAAGTTTCCTCTCCTCTGAGTCATCATGCTAAAGCGCTAGAAAATTAAGATCAAATAGGGATAAGTGACCAAAGAAAAGGAATTGACTTGAATTATGGCTAATCAAATAATAGGCTAAGGCTCAAAAGGGTTAACTACGAATATTTTCATTAGGAGAATACAACAATGTTACACTATTGTGCTACCAAATAAATGCCTATATCTTTTCCTCTAATTCCAACTCCTAACAAGTCCAAACTATATACCGGGCAAGTTTTAGAACCTATTGCAACAGAGACTCACAATTTTCTCGCTCACTCTTGGCACACTTTCATCACAAGGCCATCACTAGAGTCACTATTATGGTATTCACATGAATTCAATTAATTAAGCATATATATAGTTGTGACTTACAAGGATCAAGCATCTACTTCTAAACTAGGTTCAAGTGTTTATGCTCGATGCTCGTTTGCACAACTATCACACTCGAAATGAAACTCGATTCGATAAATGCCCTTAGGGCGATCAACATCCATCCATCATAGGGCCCCCATCACTCAATTATGACTACTACTACTATTTGTAACATATAAGAAACTACTATTAAATGATTGCATCAATATCATATTGCCTATCAAGCATCCATGCACAAAAATAGTTAATAGTTACTAATTACAGACCCAAGATAACAGAATAGATGTCCAACCTAACAAAATAAAGCAGATGTCCAAACATAAACAATAAACATCACAAAGTTAGGATATAGAAATAGTCTTAATACATACTAGGAGTTATGAAATGAAGCATAATCACAAATCAATCCCCACCCCACACTTAAACTTAGCACTACCCTCAGTGCTAACCATATGAAACCTGTGAGGCGGGCATCATGGTGCTCACTCATCGAGCCCTGGTAGAATGGGCTTGCCCCCTATATAGACTAGTGGCTGATCAGTTATCTCCTTATCCTTGGATTCAGAATCATCATGTAGCTCCCCTGAGTCCATAGGCACATCATTCTCTACTGGTTCTATAAACTTCGATCCAATGCCTAAAACTGCTTTAGCATAAGCGTTCAGCGGGTATCGAACCTCAACATCTTGAAGCTCTTCTCATGTAGAGGGGCGATTGCCAGTCTAGTATCGCAGTATCTCAAGCCCATAAATATGGGCCATAATCAGCTCATCCCGGTAGGCTCTCTCAGCAGTGGTGAGCACTGGGCCCAAATACATATCCAACCCCTTAATGTTTGTAGCAACATAGGGGGCCTGAATGACGGGGCAATATCAGCCTTCTTTTTTGGAACACCTGTCATATGATATAATTGATGAATAAGGCCCCTAAATGCATATTCGCAACCCTTGTCGATCTTTGCCTTCCTCATAGCTAGCCTAAAAATGGCGCCATAGTTCAATGCTATCATTGTCATAAGTGCATATGTGAGACACACTCGATCCCTCATCACGTTGGTGAAATGCTATCCCGAGAAGAATAAGTGAGTCACCAGCTTGACCCATACCCTAGCCTTATTCGTCATATGAGCAAATGAAAGGAAAGATAATAGCCTCTCTTCGTATGTTAGACCCAATTAGTTGTGGAGGTTAGCTCGACAAGAGTGTGTCTGATTGCCTGGAATGGTGGGCGAAGGCATAGCTCATTGAATACACCCGTTTAGACCTCTTCGGGGGTGCCTAGAACCCTGTTGATAGTAAGAGGAGAAATGTTGACCTCCATTCCTCGAACGATGACTAATTGGGTCTGCGGCTCCTTGGTTAGATTGATATAGAATTCTCAAACCAAACTTAGATTGCAAGGTTGGGGTTCTTAGAACAAGAACCTCAACTGTAGCTTATTGAACTTATTCAAAATCAGATGATACTCGTCCCTCAATGAGTCCACATCGATCAGGATGTCCTTGTACTACCTAGTCTCGTCATGAGACTGATACCACAACTTTCCTCCTTGTTGACTGCTTTGGCCCCAAACTGGACCAGCTGTCCACTCCTAGTGTCGTAGGGCACTTGTGGGACATCCTGGTCTCGCTTCCTCATGTTGGAAGCCCCTTCTCTACTAAATTCGCTAGCATAGCGTGGACGACAAGACATGATTCTTGCACATAAAATAGTCCACAATCAATACAAGATCACCCCAGACCACGACCCCACATTTAAATTCCAGCTCGTATGGCAAAGATACTCAGAATTCCCCACATCATATGGGCTACATAACTTAATAATTCAACAAAAACCCTTTATTTCAGGCAAAGAAATTCACCCCAACAACTTAACTGGCAATTACAGCACGCACACATTCGAACCAGTATGCATACCATGGATTTCAAACAACTCAAACCCCCAAAGTAGTGTGTACAACCACCATAGTTAGAATCTTGCAATTCCTAATGTGAAGCATTACTTATTGCGTCATTACAAGAACCAAATCACAAATTTCCCCAATTATCCTCAATTTTCTTGCTAATATCAATCTAGGGTTTACACCCTCAACAATCAAGCGCAATAGTCACTCCTAACAATACATCAACCCAAAATATGTCATTCTCAACAAGTATAAACTAAGAATAATCAATAAACAACTTGACCCACTTGAAATTTCACCCAAAAACATAGAAGATTCCATTCTTTGAAGCATTGAATCGAGTAAAATGCAAGTGGAGAAAATGTACCTTGTGCGGAGAATGAACTTTATGAAATAATAAGCTCTACCAACTTGATGTGCGACATGGAGTAGTTTGAATTTAGGGTGAAAGAAGGAAGAAGAAGAAGTGAAAAATGGTGAAAAAAGGCTTTAGGGTCAGGGGTTTACATTAGAATGGGAGAAAATAACATTTGGAGGTATTTAAAGGGGGTGGGGCTACATCAGGATACGTCAGTTTTAACATACCTCTGTGTTCCCTCCGTGTTGCGGAGAGAACAGGGATTTACCCTTAAAACATTTTACTTCCTCATGCCTGGTACAGTAAGCATCCGCGTCGCGGTACCATCACGGATGCTCACTGTTTGAAGCTCCTAAAAAATTATTTATTTTTGCTCAGGACCCTATAATATCTCCAAACACCTGAACATGCTTCAAAACACTAAAACAATTGAATTAGGCCAAAAAAGTACAAACAATACCCAGTGGATCATTGGGAAATGAGGACGGGAATTTGTTTTGCACAAAATGGTATGAGGTCCAGGACGCGGAGGCAACACAAACCTATACTTGTGCAAATTTTTCACTTTTTGAGTATGGGATCTGATTTTGATTCTTTTTTTTGAATGAAAATAAAATAAACAAAAATAAACTACTATTACCTTATCACGGGTTGCCTCCCATGCAGTACTTTATTTAATATCATGGCACGATGACCTATCAACTTATTCATCATTGGCCAACATAATGGCCTTTTAAACCTGATTCGTGTCCTCACCATAGTAGTGTTTGACATGTTGACCATTCACCAAAAAAGTTTGGTTCGTGGTCATATCTTTCAACTCCACAGCTTCATGTGGTGTGACAGCTACCACCACCTATGGTCCACTCTATTTGGATCTCAGCTTTCTTTGAAATAATTTCAAATGGGAGTTACAGAGCAATACCTGTTATCTCGTATCAAAGTTCCGCTTAATCATGTGTCGGTCTTGCCATTTCTTGGTTTGCTTCTTGTAGAGCTTGGCATTTTCATAGGTTTGGAATCGTAACTCATCCAACTTCTCCAATTGCTCTAATCTCTTCCTGCCGACGAGCGCTGCATCAAGATTCAGCTTCTTTATTGCCTAGTATGCCTGGTGCTTAGCTCGATGGGCAAATGGAAAGCCTTGCCATATACCAGTCGGTAAGGAAAGGTGCCTATTGGGGTCTTGTATACAGTCTGATATGCCCATAAAGCTTCATCAAGCTTAATTGTGCAATCTTTTCGAGTGATATTCACTGTCTTTTGCAATATTTGCTTGACCACCCAGTTTGACACCTCCACTTGCCCACTTGTTTGCGAGTGGTATGTTGTAGCCACTTTATGCCTGATTCTATATTTTGCCAAAATGTTCTTCATGGTTTGGTTGAGAAAGTGGGTATCTCCATCACTGATGATGATGGCTCTTGGAGTGCCAAACCTAGTGAAGATGGTCTTCTTGAGGAATGTGCTCACCACCTTAGCATCATTGGTTGGGAGGGCTATTGCTTCTACCCATTTAAAAATGTAATCAATAGCTACCAGGATATAGTGATAGCCGAATAGTAGTGGGAATGGGCCCATGAAGTCTATGCCCCAAACATCAAAGATCTCCACTTCTAGAATATTGTTTAGGGGCATCTCATGCCTCCGAGATATGGCGCCAGTCTTCTGGCAAGCATCACAGGCCCTATAGAACTTAATAGCATCTTTGAAAAGCATCAGCCAGAAGAACCCTGATTGCAATACTTTATGTGCTGTCTTGTCACCACCATGATGACCCTCATACGGAGAAATATGACATCTTTTTAGAATCTTCTTGAACTCCGCCTCCGGAACACATCTTATCACCATACAGTTAGTCCTTTATTTGAAAAGGTATGGCTCATCCTAGATATACACCTTCGCATCATTAGCCAACCTCTTTTTCCATTGGTATATGGCATCAATGGGAAGTACACCGCTCACTAGGTAGCTTACTATATCCACGTACCATGGTAATTATTCCACCTCAATTGCAAGCAGCTGCTCATCAAGAAACTCTTCTCTAATCTGCAATATCTCACCTATGTAAGCATCAGTTTCTAGACAGGACAACTGATTAGCAACCTAGTTTTCACTCCTTTTACGATCCTTGATCTCAAATGAACTCTTGGAGGAATAGAATCCATCTGATCAGTCACGCTTTATGTCCTTTTTGTTGAACAAGTATTTCACGGCCACATGGTCTATGAACACCAAAATTTTGGTTCCCACCAGATAAGCTCTAAACTTATCAAATGCATATACTAGTGCCAGTATCTCTTTCTCAATAATCGTATAATTGCTCTGTACTGTATCCAGAGTCTTGCTGGCATAATATATTGAATAAAAAACTTGGTCTCTGTGCTGCCTAAGTACCGTACCTATAGTTGTATCACTGGTGTCACACATTAGCTCAAAGGGGAGCCCCTAGTTAGGTGCTACCAAGATAGGTGCCTCCACCAACTTTTTTTCAACAATTCAAATGCCTGCACACAAGAATCATAAAACTGAAATGGTACCTCTTTCTCTAACAGGGCGCACAATAGCTTTGTAATCTTCAACATGTCTTTAATGAATCTGTGGTAGAACCCTGCATGTCCCAGAAAATTTTGGACTTCATTGATTAAAATCGATGGCAGCAACTTATCAATTAATTCGATCTTTGATCTGTCAACCTTCATCCCCCTCTTGGATACTTTGTACCCTAAGACTATCCCCTCCTTAACTAGGAAGTGACATTTCTCCCAATTAAGAATATGGTTTATCTCCTCGTACCTTGCTAGTACTCTGTCCAGATTCTACAGGTAGCTCTCAAAAGATTCCCGAAGATAGAGAAGTCATCTATGAACACCTCCACGAAGTCTTCCATCATGTCATGGAATATGACCATTATGCACCTTTGGAATGCGGGTGGTGCATTGCACAAACCAAAGAGCATGTATTTGAATGCATATGTCCCATATGGATATGTGAAAATTGTCTTTTCCTGGTCCTCTAGTGGAATGGTTATCTGGTTGTACCCCGAGTACCCATCGAGGAAGCAGTAATACTCCTGCTCAGCGAGTCTATCTAGCATCTGAGCAATGAAAGATATGGGTAATGGTCTTCTCTGATGGCATCATTCAATCTTCTATAATCTATGTAGATATGCCACCCCATCACCATTCTAGTTGGGATTAGCTCATTCTATTTATTGGTGATAATCGCTATCTCCCCTTTCTTAGGGACCCATTATACAGGGCTTACCCATTTGCTGTCTGAGATGGGGAAGATGATCCTTCCATCTAACCACTTGATGATTTCTTTCTTCACTACTTCCTTCATAATTGGATTCATCCTTCTCTACGATTGGGCCACTGGCTAGTGACCCTCCTCCATAAAGATTCTATGTATGCATAGGGCTGGGCTAATACCATGGATGTCCAATATCTGCCACCCTGTTGCTCTCTTCTTTTCTTAAGGACCATCATAATAATATCTACCTGGGCTGTAGTCAATGAAGCAAACAAGATTACATGCAATATATGATTTTCACCAAGGAATTCATACCTGAGGTGTGATGGTAACTGCTTCAACTCTAACTAAGGATCCTCTTCAACTGAGGGTGTGGGTGGTGGTCCCAATACCCTATTTAATCGCTCAAGCATTTTCTTCAGCATACTAATATTGTGAGTATTCAACACACTTTCAATTTCTCAGGTCTCAGCATCATCTACTAGCCATTGATTCAACAACACCTTGGATAGTGGATCTGCAATCTCAACTTGGCTCACAGTAACTATAGTATCTATCACTGTGATGGCTATTAGATCTTTATATGCAGTCGGTAGCTTCATCGCTTTGTAAACCTCAAACACTTCCACCTTGTTATAGGCTCTCATGGTAAGCCTTCCTGCTGCAACATCAATCAACGCCCCTTTTGTAGCTAGGAACGAGCGCCCTAGTATAAATGAGACCTTAGGGTCTAGCTCAAAATCTAAGATGACAAAATCCACAAGGAAGATAAGTGATCCCACTTGGATTAAGACATCCTCAATAACACCATTGGGTCTCGCAATAGACCGAACTGCTAGTTGCAACACAATAGTGGTGGGATTTGGCCTTCTAAAGCCCCAACTTTAGGAATAAAGAGCTAGGCATGAGGTTGATGCTAGCTCCCAAATCACACAAACCCTTTGCATTCAGACAACTCCCGATGGTTACTTGCACCATAAAGCTCCTTAGATCCTTTAACTTCGCTGGAAAGTGTGATCTATTGAGAATTTTGGAGCTGCAAGCCTCTGTAAGTGCCACATTCTCATATTCAGCCTACTTGATTTTGTTAACAACAATGTCCTTGACATACTTGGTGTACTTCAGGATTCTCTGCAAAACATCAATCAAAGGTAAGTTAATTTGTACATGTTTTAGCAGCCCGATGAACTTCTGGATACAATCATCCTCCTTTCTTTTTTTCAACTTTTATGGGAATGAAGGGGAAGTTTAGGCAATGGAGTTGCCTCATCAGTGGTTGAGCTAGGATCGCCAGTCTCATTATCATCTACAGTACTTTGTTCAGTCCCATTCTTCTTCTTGGGGACTATCTCAGTCAAGGGCCTTCCACTCTTGGTGCTGACACTGCATTTACTTGCTTGGGGTTAGGATCAGTGTTACCTAGTAAGCCCCCTTTAGACTTGGAATTTATAGAGCTGGCCAACTATCCCAACTATTTTTCCAAATTTTGGAAATCCTGCTTATCCCTTTGAATCTCTCTTCCTGTCTATTCTGGTTCGCCAGAATTTGCCTCAGCACCTCACTACAGTCATAGTGTTTGGATTAGCCTATCTCGCAGGCTGTTGTACTGACTAATTCTAATAAACATTACCACCTTGTGGTCTCTGCTAAGGTGGCCCATGATTCTGCTAATCCCCCTTATGAGAAATTTGAGGGGTTCCTCCAATTCAGGGTATATGTGTTCTTAAATCCTTGATAACCACCTCTATTAGCATTGTCCATAACGTTCACTGCTTTAAGATTAGCTCCGCAGGATTTAGTAGTATGGTCGCCACCCCCACAAACGTCACACCAACCTAGTTATTGTTATTGTACCATATTGACAGGGGCTTGTTGCTGACCTACCACTACCGGTGCTTAATGTTGTAGACCCAAAGCCAAGTTATTAAATTTTGTGGTTATCATGTTCTGCATAGCCGCCATTTGAGCCTATAGGCTTGTTATTGCATCAATCTCTAGCACACCGACCTACCTTTGGACTGTCGGTCGGCTGGATCCTCTATTCCATTCTACGTTTCCTTGAGCAATTCAGTTGATAAAAGCATACAGTTCATCGTATGTCTTCTCCAATGCTTGTCCTCCTGCAGCTGAATCAAGGAGAATCTTGGTGTTGGGTTCCAATCCTTCAATGAAGGTATGAACCAGTACCTTTTAGCTTGATAATAGTATGGACAATTGATCAGAAGAATTTTAAACCCTTCCCACGCTTGATATAGATTCTCCCTAGACCTCTGCTTGAAGCTCAGGATCTCACTTCTAAGTTTGGCTGTCTTTCCAGATGAGAAGAATCGAGTGAGAAACTTATAGGCTAGATCATCTCAGGATGTTATAGAGTTTTGTGGCTCAATTTGTAACCATCTCTGGGCTTTCCCCGATAGTGAGAAGGGGAACAAGATCATACTTACATAGTCACGATTCACTCCCGTAAGAATAAAAGTATTAACAATCTCTAGAAAATTCTGAAGATGAACATGTGGATCTTCATGCGTAAGTCCAGTGAACTGTCCAGTAGAGTGTAGCAGCTAGAACATGTTCTGTTTTAGTTCCCACCGGCCACTGGACTCAGGTTTAACAAAGCAGCTAGTAACATTGGTGGTTGTCGGGATTACTACATCCCTCACTGGTATTGATGCTAGTGGTGTAGCAGCAGTTGCTGGTGGTACATGTAGGTTGTTGTTTGCCATGTTCTCTCCAACAGGGTTAACTTCCTCCTTATTGTTAGTTTGATCCTCCTGCTCAATGAGTTCAATCGGCGATGTTTTGAAGAAAACCCCTGCTCTTCTCTTTGATTGACGAAAACAAGAATCCTGATCTTCCAGCTTAGTGATCAATTACCTGCACAACAACACCGCTAAAATTAAATGTAGCGAACACCGCTAAACAAGACAACTTAGATAATCAACTAATTCATTTTCATATCCCTGGCAATGGCGCTAAAAACTCATTGCTCCCCAGTATACACAAGTGTATATGGTATCACAAGTAATATAGTGGCCCTAATGAAAGAGCCAAGTTGTCTAACCCAAAGGATTTGAATGAAATGAACAACCAATCTCAGTTATCATGATTATGGTGCTTTTGGTAGAAATATTTGTGGATATAAGTGAAATAATAGTAAAGAATGAACTTCTTCTAACTAATTTGCATTTTACTAATAAGATATCAATTAATAAGCAATCCCAGGATTGTAGCCTTAACGATTCCGTTTTGTCTTAACAATATCTATCTATGTCGGGTTCTTGACTACTGATTCATGGGTTTAAATTACCTGAATAGGGTTGCATGCCTCTATCGGCCTACCGTTATTGACTGCCTAACTACATCATTAAGCAGAGATAGACAAACTAATAAAAATACATTGAAGTTACCTTTTTGTATTATGAACCAAACGAGGTGTAAGGGTAGTTGTCATAGGTCTCTCTTACGCAAATCAACCTAGTCTCCTAGTCGAACAAGCTCTTGTACTACTACGTTCTATCCATTCCAACATCTCTCGAATCCAGAGTGAACAACTAATGTACTCTCTAGTTGGCCAAACTTAGAAGTATAGATAAAAATAACATAGAAATAACCAAAAGAACCCATTCATAGATGTTTAAAGTTAAGAACTACACATTGTCTGTGGCTACAACCCTAGAATATGGAGACTTAGCCACTAATAGTTATGAAATACACTATAAATAATATGGAGAATATTAAAACCCAAAGAACGAAGATTAAACTAACCAAAATAATCTGAGAAAAAGGTTCTCCGTTTTCTCTACTGAAGTTGTTGTGTAAAAAACAAAATGTAAACCTAAAGTTTATGATAGAATAATATTAAAAATCTCATAACTCTACTTTTTCGCATCTTGTCTTTAGGTCTACGATGCGGAACCCTTATGTATAATAGGTTTTCGCTTATTTTGCTGACTGGGCACTTTTACATATCTTTTGCACAGGTTTGCGCCTTGCACATTTTTCAGTTTCGTGCCTTTTCCTATGTTTTTCAGCTTCCATAACTTCGTCCAAGTCTGTCATGTGGACTTTAGTCCTTATGCTACTCCCATTGACTTTCATCTTTTGAATCCCAAGCTGTGTTCTTCATTCCAAATCTGAGTTAACTCTGGAATTTTACAACTAAAGCAAAATCCTGCAAAAATATAACCAACCGACACACTGGCCCCCGTGTTAAAAATGTAAGAGAAAAATACACTGAAACACCTAGACTCTATGAATTTACCCTCTTGACTTGTCTCTATTTATGGGCATTTTTGGCTACTTAGGCATATAAATAAGCCTAAGATCATTTGACCATGTTTGTGATGCGGCGTGGACGCGAACCATGCCTTATTTTCTTTTGTTTTTGAACATACCTAGTACGAAAATTAGTGAGCATCTACAATGCATCTGCGTTGTAGTGCTGTCGTGGATGCACACTGCCCAAAGCTCCAAAAAAATTATTTTTTTGAACTCTAGACCTCGTAAAATCCCCCGAATGACTGAGTATGCTACAAAATACTAAAACAAGTTATTTTTACCAAAAAAATTCAAAAAAACCCAATGAATCATTAGGAATTTAGGACGGAAAATTTTGCACCAAACTATAGGGGGTCCGCTACATGCCATTGTCATGGACCTGAACTTGGTGCAATTTTTTCAAAATTACTTACGGGTTCTAGTTTTTTTAAAAAAAATAAAATAAAGAAAAACTGTGACACCGTTACCTTACCAAGAGTTTCCTCCTATGCAGCACCTGATTTATTGTTGTGGCAAGACGCACCATGTGCTCACTCAATATTGGCCAACTCAATGGCCTTTTTAACTTTGGTTGTGTCTTCACCGTAATAGTGCTTGACACTTTGACCGTTCACCAAAAAAGTTTGGTTGGAGGTCTCATCCTTCAGTTCCACCGCTCCTTGGGGTGTCACGGCTACCACCACATATGGTCCACTCCATTTGGACTTTAACTTACCTGAAAATAATTACAAAAGAGAATTAAACAGCAATACATGTTGGCCCGTCTCAAAATTTCGCTTGATAATATACCGATCATGCCATATTTTTGTCTTTTCCTTATACAGTTTTGCATTCTCATACACTTGGAGCCAAAATTCTTTCAACTCCTCCAATTGCTCCAATTGTTTTCTTCCAGCAAGCTCTGGGTTTAGATTCAGCCTCTTAATTGTCCAATATGCTTGGTGATCAAGCTCAACTGGCAGATAACAAGCTTTACCATACACCAACTAATATGGAGATGTGCCGATTGGAGTCTTGTAAGTTGTTCAGTATGCCCATAGTGCCTCATTAAGATTCTAGCCCAATCTTTCCTGGTGGCATTCACCGTCTTCTGCAAGATTTTCTTAACCTCTCGGTTCGACACCTTAACTTGTCTACTCATTTGTGGGTGATAAGTTGTAGCTATTTTGTGCCTCATTCCGTACTTAGCTAGAAGATTCTTAACTATTTGGTTAAGAAAATGAGTGCTTTCATCACTAATGATGGCTCTTGGAGTTCTAAAATGAGTAAATACGTGCTTCTTTAAAAACTTGTTTACTACCTTAGCATCATTAGTAGGTAAAATTACCGTCTCCACCTATTTTGACACATATTCCACTGCTACCAGGATGTAATGATGGACAAAATATGGTGGGAATGGACCAATGAAATCAATCCCCCAAACATCAAAGATCTCCACCTCTAGGATATTATTCAGGGGCATTGCATACCTTCTGGATATGGTGTTGGTCTTTTGACAAGCATTCAGAAACTCTATAGTATTCTTAAAGAAAGTGGGCTAAAAGAAACCTGATTGCAGCAGTTTGTGCACTGTCCGTTCACATCCATGATGGCCCCCATAAGAGGAGGCATGACACTTCTCTAAGAGCTTCTGCATCTCTGTATAAGGAACATATCTTCTCACCATTCAGTTTGTCCCTTGCTTGAAGAGATACGACTTATCCCAGATTTATGCCTTTGCATCATGAGCCAACCTATTTTTTTGTTGATATGTAGCATCAGGAGGAAACACACCATTGACCCAAGTAATTCACTATGTCTACATAATACAATAGTTGTTCTACTTCTAGTGCCAGCAGTTGCTCATCAGGGAACTCTTATTTTACCTGCATTTTCTTACCTATATGAGTGTCATTCTCCAACCAGGACAAGTAGTCAGCAATCTGATTTTCATATCCTCTTCGATCCTTAATCTTAATATTGAACTCTTGGAGCAACATGATCCATCTAATCAGGCAGGGCTTAGCATCTTTCTTGTTGAACAAATATCTCACTACAGCATGATTATAAACACAATAACTTTGGTCTTCACCAATTATGATTTGAACTTGTCAAATGCAGATACTAGTGCTAGCATCTCCTTCTTGGTAACCTTGTAATTGTTTTGAGTTGCATCCAGAGTTTTGCTGGCATAGTATATAGAGTGGAACACTTTATCTCCCAACACTGCACCTACTGCCATATCACTAGCATCGCATTTGAGCTCAAATAAGAGTACCTAGTCAGGTGCTATCAATATTGAAGCCTCAACTAGGTTCTTCGTCAACAACTTAAATGCCTGTAAATAAAGGGAATTAAAGTTAAAGGGTACCTTGTTCTCTAGGAAAGATCATAGCGGCTTTGTAATTTTGAAGAAGTCCTTGATAAATCTGCGGTAAAACCCTACATGTCCCAAAAAACTTCGGACTCCCTTAATTGAAATTGGTGAAGGTAGCTTATCTATCTCCTTAATTTTTGCTCTGTCCACCTCTAAACCATGTTTTGACATTTTATGTCCCAAGACTATCCCCTCCTTAACCAGGAAGTCGCATTTTTCCCAATTAAGAACAAGGTTAGTTTCCTCACATCTTGCTAGCACTCTGCCCAGATTTCGCAGACACATCTCAAAGGACTCACCAAAGACAGAGAAATCATCTGTGAACACCTCTATAAAGTCCTCCACTATCATGCACCTTTGAAAAGTGGCTGGTGCATTACACAAACCAAAGGGCATGCATTTGAAAGCATAGGTTCCATATGGACATATGAAGGTTGTCTTCTCTTGGCCTTCAGGTGCAGTAGTGATTTGGTTATATCCTGAGTACCCATCCAGGAATCAGTAGTACTCTTACTCAGCAAGTCTATCCAGTATCTGATCAAGGAAGGGCTCTAGGTAGTGGTCTTTTCTTATGGCATCATTCAACCATCTATAATCTATGCAGATAGGACATCTTGTCACTGTTCTAGTTGGTATCAACTTATTCTTATCATTGGTGATGATATGTCATCCCTCCTTTCTTAGGTACACATTACACAGGACTCACCCACTTACTGTCAGAGATGGGGAAGATGATCCCCGCATCCAACCACTTGATCAATTCCTTTTTCACTACCTTTTTCATAATGGGGTTTAATCTTCTCTATGGTTGGGCCACTGGTTTGTGACCTTCTTCCATGAAAATCCTGTGCATACAAGGGATGGGCTAATGCCATGGATGTCTAATATCTGCTAGCCTATTGCTCTTTTCCTATTCTTTAGAACACCTACAACAGCATCCACCTAGGTTGCGATCAATGAAGTAGACAAGATTACAGGTAAAGTATTATTTTCACCAAGAAATTCATACCTGAGATGTGATGGTAATGGCTTCAACTCAAACTGAGGACTTCTTCAACTGAGGGTTTGGGTGGTGATCCCAACACCCTATTCAATAGCTCAGCTATTTTCTTAAGCATGCTTACAATGTGAGTGTTCAGTATACTCTCAATTTCTTTGGACTCTGCTTTATCCACTATCCCTTGATTTAGCAGTACTCTTGCAAGTGGGTCTCTAATCTCAACTTGGTTCACTACAGCTGTAGTGTCTATCACCGTGATGGTTGCTAAATCTTCATATACAGCCGATAGCTTCATTGCTTTGTAGACATTAAATGCCTCAACTTTGTCATCGGCTCTCATGGTGAGCCTCCCTGCTGCTAAATCAATCAATACCCCCTATAGCTAGAAATGGGCATCCAAGAATAAATGGGACCTCAGGGTCCGGTTCAAAATCTAAAATAACAAAGTCCACGAGGAAAATGAGGGTCTCTAAGAATCCTGATCTTCCAGCTTAGTGACCAATTACTTGCAAAATAGCACAACTAAGATCAAATGTTCGATCTGCCAATTGTAAGATGATGGTGGTGGGCTTCGATCTCCCAAGCCCCAACTTCAAGAATATGGAACTAGGCATGAGGTTGATACTTGGACTTAGGTCACATAAACCTCTTACATTCAGACAGTTCCCAATGATTACTTCCACAACAAAACTCCCATGATCTTTCAACTTAGATAGAAAGTGAGATCTATTAAGAATCCTGGAGCTACAAGCCTCTGTAAGTGCCATAGACTCATATTTAGCCAACTTGTTCTTGTTGGCAACAATGTCCTTGACATACTTGGCATACTTCAGGATTCCCTACAAAACATCAATCAAAGACAAATTAATTTATACCTATTTTAGCAGCTCGATGAACTTCTAGAAATAGTCATCCTCCTTCTTCTTCCTAAGCTTTTATGGGAATGGAGGAGGAGGTTTAGGTAATGGAGTTGCCTCATTAGTAGTTGAGTTAGGAACATCAGCCTCGTTATCATGTGTAATACTTTGTTTAGCCTTTCATCCTGACTGCATTAGCCTACTTCGGGTTGGGGTTTATGGTACCTAGCAGGCCCCCTTGAGGCCTAGAGTTCATGGAGCTAGCCAACTGCCCCAACTGTTTCTCCAATTTCTGAAGACCTTGCTTGTTCTTTTGGATATCCTCTTCTTGTCTATTCTGGTTTGTCAGAATTTGCCTTAGCACCTCACTGTCTATCATATTATTAGGATTAGCTTGCCTAGCAGGCTACTGCATTTGCTGATTCTGATAAGCATTGCCACCCTGTGGTCTCTACTAAGGTGGCCCCTGATTCTATTGATTTCCACCCTATGAGAAATTATGGTAATTCCTCCAATTTGGGTTATATTAGTTCTCGAAGCCTTGATATCCACCTCTGTTGGCATTGCCCACAGAGTTTACTACTTCTGGATTTGCTCCATAGAACTTAGCAGTGTGGTCACCTCCCCCACAAACATCACACCAACCATTCTGTTGTAGTTGTACCATATTGACTAGGCTAGTTGTTAACACATTGCTATCGGTGCTTGCTGATGTTGGATCAATGCCAGATTGTTGAAGTGAGTGGTCATAATGTTCTGCATGGCTGACATTTGAGCCTCCAAGGCAGTTATAGCATCAATCTCCAACATACCGACTTGCTTTTGGACTACCGGTCGACTTGATCCTCCATTCTATCCTGGGTTTCCTTGTGCAATCTTGTTGAGAAGAGTATACAATTTATTGTATGTCTTCTCCAATGCCTATCTCCTTACAGCTGAATCAAGGAGAATCTTGTTATTGGGTTTCAATCCTTGAATGAAGGTACAGACTAACACCTCATTAGTTTGACAATGGTGTGGATAATTTATCAAAAGAGTTTTAAACTTGTCCCACGCTTGATAAAGATCTTATCCAGGCCTTTTCTTGAAGATCAACATCTTACTCTTGAGTTTTATTGTCTTGCCAGATGAGAAGAATCATATGAGAAATTGTGGGCAAGATCATCCTAGGATGTGATAGAGTTTGGAGGCTCAATTTGTAGCCACCTTCGTGCTTCCCCCAGTAGTGATTAGGGGAATAAGGTCATCCTCACATAGTCTCTATTCACCCCCATGGGGATGAAAGTATCCGCAATCTCTAGAAAGTTTTGAAGATGGACCTGTGGGTCTTCATGTAGTAGCCTGGTGGACTGTCTAGTAGAGTGTAGTAACTGGACCATGTTCTGCTTTAGTTCCCACCGACCACCGAGCTCAGGCTTAACAAAGTAGCTCATGATACTAGTGGTTCTCGGGATTGCCACATCCTACACAGATCTCAGTACGGGTGGTCTAGGTGCTGCTAGTGCAGTTGGGTTTGCATTCGCTATTTCCTCTCCAACAAGATCAGTTTCTACTTTATCCTCTTCTGGATTCTCTTGTTCAATGAGTTCAATTAGCGGAGTTTGAAACAGAACCCCTGCTCTCCTCTTTGATTGACGAAAGTAAGAATCCTGATCTTCCAGCTTAGTGACCAATTACTTGCAAAATAGCACAACTAAGATCAAATGTAGCGGACACCACAAAACAAGACAACGTAGATAATCAACCATTTTACATCAAATCCCTACCAACAGTACCAAATATTTGTTGTTCCCTAGCACACGCAAGTGTATATGGTCTAACAAGTAATATAGTGGCCCTGATTAAGGAGTCGGGTTGTCGAACCTAAGGGATTTAAATGAAATCAGCAACCAATCCAAGCTATCACGTTTGAAGTACTTTTAGTAAAAATATTGGGAGATTTATGCAAAGAAATTAAATAACTAAATTACTTCTAATCTAAATTGGTTTTTGTTTTTAAGATATCAATTAATGAGTAATTCCAGGATTGTAACATTAATGACTCTGTTTAATCTCAACGTTTGCACCTATGTCTGGGTTTCTGACTACTGATTCACTGGGTTAAAATTACCTGAATAGGGTTGCATACCTCTGCTGGCCTACCGTTATTAACTGCCTAACTACAACATTGAGGGGGGATAAATAGACTATTACAAGTGCTTTAAAGTTATCTTCCCGTATTATGAACCAATATAAGTGTAAGGGTGATTAAAATGAAGATTACTACAATATATATGTTAGTCAATCCCGAGACTTACCCCCTATTCGCCTATCTTATTGGTTTGTTATGGCTCACAGGTCTCCCTTACATGAATCAACCTAGTTTCCTAGTCAAACAAGCTCCCTATATTACTGTGTTCTATTCACTCTAACATTTCTCAAATTCAGAGTGAACAATGAATTTACCACCAAGTTTGCCAGACTATGTAATATAGGTAAAAGTAATATAGGAATAATCAAAAGAACCCATTCGTAGATGTCAAAAGTTAAGAATTAAATACTGTCTATGGCTACAGCCCCAAAATATGGAGACTTAGCCAATCATAGTCACTACGTACATCATGAATGAACTAAAAAGCATTATGAACCAAGAAATAATGATCAAACTAACAAAAGTCACCTTAAAATAAGGTTTACAATCATCTCTCTTAGTTGTTGCGTAAAAACCAATCTTAAAACCTAAAGTTTTTGACAACACATAACTTAAAATCCCGTAACTCAAATTTTCACTCTGCAGTCCTTAAGTTTGCGATGCGGACTGTTTCCCTTGACTGGATTTTCACTTATTTTGCTGACCGGATAATTCTACCCATTTTTTGCACAAGTCTGCGACGCAGGCTGTGTCTAATTTTTTGCTCTGCGCCCTTTTGCTTCCTTTTTCAGCTTGCACAACTTTATCCCAGGTTTGTGACGCATACTTAAGTCTTTTTGCTCCTTCCACTAATTTTTATCTTCTAAATCTCAAGCTGTGTTCTTCCTTCAAATCTAGGTGTGACTTCGAACTTGCATAATTTGATCAAAACTTGCAAAAACATAATAAAATGGCACACTTGACCCTTTAGCAAAATAAGAGAAATCCAACTAAAAATGCCTATACTTTATGAATTTACTCTCTAACTAGGCTCTATATGTGGGTATTTTTGGCTAATTTGGCATATAAATATGCCTAAGATCAACCCTCCTTTTCCAAAACTTGCTTTCGATTTTACCCATGAGAGAGAAACTTATGTCTCTAAAGAGTTTAATGATACCACCTAAGAGTGAGATGTGAGGTCTTATAAACCCTGAGTAGAATTGAATCATCCAGAGTTAGAAGGATGATGATGGAAAGAAAGGGATGAGATAACAAGAGTGATGACTGATTGAGGCTTGTAGTTAGAGTTATATACCTATTAGGTAAGTAATGAGGTGATGAGTCGATTGCCATAAGTTTGATGAAAGAGTCATAAGTACCTTATGATTTTCATGATGAGGTATAGAAGAAGAGTTATTGTTAGATTGTGATAGAGCATGCTCAAACTAGAAGAAAGTTTATGTTGATGTGTTGTATATTCATACTATTGAGGATGAAGTGTAGATGTTGAATAGGGGAAAAAAGTACTTTCAATGTGATAGATCTAAATTAGGCTTATGATTTTTAAGTGAGAGTTCATGTGACTCGTCGAGTTGTGAGCTTAGTCCGATAAAGAGATATGATTGAATAGGTAGAGTGGTACATGAGTTATGAGGAAGGGATATGTTGATTGAATACTCGCTATGAGATTTTAGTGGTCTTATGTTCCCTATATTTTTACCTAGTAGTTGTAAGTTTGTGTGATATTAATGAGGTGTGTGATAGGTGCACATGTTTGTGGTAGACCCTAAGCTTTAATTTTGAGGAGTAGTGTTAAAGAGGAGATAGCATCGTGAGAGTGATAGTCTTAGTTGGAGATTTGCTCTAAGAGGTTACCATAGTATGTGTTCGAGAAGAAGACGCTGATTTGTAAGAAAGTAATGCTATAGGCAGGGTACAACTACCCCTTAGGTAAGATGAGTGAGACAAGGATAACTCAATAGATAAGAAGAGGCTTGAAATATGTACCCATGATTATGTAAAGATATGTGAAGCTCTAAGTTATGGCTACTATAAGAATCTAGACATTATTTTTTTTGAGTTGTCAATGTGGAGTAAGTTGATGTAAGCATTCTTTGTCATCCCTAGTAAGTGAGTCAATCGAGGCTTATGGATAAATGATGATGTGTTTCCCATTATAGTCTAAGTCTTATACAAATGAGTTTATAGGAGCACCAAAGTTGAGTGTTTTCAGGTAAAAAGAAGAGGTTAGATTATAAGAGTTATGAAAAGCGATTAGGTACACCATTAAGAGCAGCAAATATATAAAGACAGTTCCATAAATAGATCTTGAGTTTTTGATAGAGATGGGCTGATCAAGATGAGATATCAATTATTTTCCATCTCATATAGTCCTTAAACTTTAGTTGAGGTAATATTGCATTCCTGTTAGGTGTATGACTATCATGCCTATGGCTTAGTCCCATGTACCACTTGTTGATTGTCGTTCATGTTAAGTTTTGAGAATGAGGAACGATGACTTCATTTAGCAATTTTGATCTTACTCCATAGATCTAAGAGTTTCTAGTCCTATGTTGAGTGAGATGTGACCTGAGTTTTACACTATGTAAAGTTCTGTGAATTCAAAATGAGTCTTGATAGACGAGGGAGATTATACTTCATTATGAGTGTTCCCAGATAAGATTTTTTGATTGAATCATGCTAATGATCTTTCGTTCTAAGCCCTTTGAGTGATCCTGGTTTTCGGTCTTGATAGAGATGTTGATGATTGTAGATGAGTGATGATTGATGGGAGAGTGTAAGTGCTCCTGAAGTATGATAATAGAGTTAAGTTTCTATCTTTGAGTTGATGTTCCCCTTGAGTCTCTGCGTACTTGAGTATGCAAGTCCTTGATGGTATGCATGCCTAATAATGATGTTGGAGATAAAGTTTTAAATTTTAGATATTGAGTTTGATGTATATTCTTGAGAATGAGTATTCAAGTATCTAAGTATTTGAGTTCTTGATGGTATTCGTGCTTGATGGGTCTCCTAGTTTACTCATCATTCGAGGATGAATGATCCCAAGAGGGAGATAATGTAACATCTCAATTTTTATTTTTTTAATCTAAGACTGAGGCATCCTTCATATGACATAGAATTTTAATTGATGATTCTTAATTGAGTATAGGTGTTAAAGTCAATTTCTTAGTGTGGTAATAGAATTGGAGATGATCTAAGATTACACGAACATCTAAGATTACACGAACTCTCTAGTACGAAGTTAAGATAAAAACTTTCTTAGCGTTTGAGTTCCAACAGAAGATTTTATAAAAGTTAGGTGGACCAATGACTTTTAGGTTGTATATACATGCTAGGATCAATTCTTAAGTATTTAAAGTACATTAAATGTGATTTAAAGTTATAAAGGATCTTTTACATCAAGTTAAGTCCAAAGAATTTCTATCGACTAAGTTTTCATATGAGCTGATAGAAGGGTCAACTTCATATGACCATCTCTTAAACTATAATGAATTAGGTGATACATAATATATCAAATTGAAGATATTTAAATTAGCTTTTCAATGCATCTTATTTCGCCTTAATCAGAGTTCGAAGTAGAAAGTTATGACCATTTTTACTGAAGACCTGCAGAGCTATCTGAAGATCCACGATAGCTCCACATCGAGGACCTGATGTGAACCATTTCTGGATAAGCTAAATGGCATCCGTTCTTTTTATTTTGAGGGTACTTTTATCTTAAAACCATTAGGGGTCTATTTAAGGTCCCAAAATGCATAAAACGTGAGTTCTTCATAAGTAAAATCCTCTCCTTCACTCCTAAACATAAACGCTCAAGAATCATCAAGAAAGTCATCAAGTTAGGATTAGCTTTCAAGATTCATCCTCAAGGTAAGTTATTCTTTATAAATTTTAATCTTCTTCACTCCTAAACATAAACGCACAAGAATCATCAAGAAAGTCATCAAGTTAGGATTAGCGTTCAAGATTCATTCTCAAGGTAAGTTATTTCTTCATGAATTTTAATCTAACCAACCCAAATTTCTTCACCTATTCATGAATCTCTAATAGAATCTTAAATCATAACCTAGGGTTTCAAGAAAATGAATTCAAGAATTCCAAGAAAGGATTCCTTGATTCTTCTTTTTCAAAAATTAGGGTTCTTCATTCTTAACTCTGAAAGATTCTAAGTTAAGAATTCAAGAATCAAAGGATCCCAAGAAAGTATTTCTTGGTTCTTCTTTTTCAAGAATTAGGGTTCGTCATCAAGAACTCCAAAAATTCTAAGTTGAGAATTCAAGAATCAAAGAGAATTCCTTTAACCAATATCCTTCCAAGTTCTTTCACTTTAAAAGAACTACCAAGATCGAGGATTTTCTCCAAGAAAGCTAGTATTCATCAAATTTCATTGTAATATCAACTTTCCAGGTATGTAAGGCTAAACTAATGCATGTGATTGTTCTCACATGTGTCCCCATTGATGGTAATAGAGGAGTTGTGAGTATAATGAGTCTCTATACATGCTTCTTGAATGTTTTCTTGAAAATTTGTATATTATATGTATTTTCATATGTTGATGATTATCATAAACTTGTTTCTTGAATTGGATACTTTTTCTTGAGATATTGTATAAACCTTATATGTTGATTTGTGAAAGCATGCATAAATGAACCTAGAGATGGAGTCTAGATCTTTGACTTGAGTATGTTGATAGTAATCTTGATAAGAGTATGAAGTTGAGTTAATCAAGCTTGATGATCCTACGAGTCTTCATAATTGAGTTCTTGAGTTCTATCTAAATGACTTCTTCTTATTGATGATCTGAGTCCTTGAGTTCTTAAATTGAGAATTGAGTTAATTGAGATAAGTTAAAGTCCTTGACAATAATAGAGGACCTTTGAGTTTGAGTTAATGAGATAGTGAGAGTCTCCATGAGGCTAATTGAGATGAGGAGAGTCTTATGAGCATTGAGTCTTGGGAGAAGTATCGAACACTGAAATGGGTAAGGGTGAGTCTCACTCGCACTCATTAACTATGTCGCCAAACGTAGGAATGGGATTGAACCATTATATTATATGGTCTCCGCTCGAGATAAAGTCCCTAAAATAATAGAGGACAGTAGAGTTTAGATCCCTTGTGGATCATATTCGTTCCTTACCTGATAAGTGCAGAATAACTGTGGCAACATCAATGGGATTGTTGTACAATCACCGGCTCATAAGTGATTGTTGCCGGATAAGAAAAACTCCCAAAAAGTTCTCTCCTTGAGTACTCTGAGTTGAGTTGAGCTGAGTTGAGTCCTATTGAGTTGAGTTGAGTTGCTGAGTTAAGTCCTATTGAGTTGAGTTGAGTCCTATTGAGTTGAGTTTGAATCGATTGATGAGGTTTGATTGATTGATAGGTCATTTGTCTACTCCTTATTCTTGCTTTAGGTAGACATTTGATATTCTGATTGAGTATATTCTGAGTTGATGTTATCTCTATATTATTCTACATGTTTTTGTTTCATTCAACCATTTTACATACTCGTACATTCTGTGTACTAACATCCCCTTTGGACTGCATTGTTTTATGATGCAGAGGTAGGTATTACAGATCATCAACAGGCGCTTCGTTGAAGACATATTTGCATTCAGCTAATCGATAAGACCTCCTTGTTTTCAGAGGATTTCCATATTGTTATCATCTGGCTTGAGTTAGTACTTTATTTTCTTTGAGTTGGGTAGTCATGCCCAGTCAGGTACCATCTAGATATTAGAGGTAGAGGCTTCATAGAAATTGAGTAAAGGATGTTGAGTATTGTTTCTTTTCTAACTCTTGTCTATTGAAAATTTACTTTTTATATAAAGACTTGGTATTTAATTATATTAAAGTATTTTCCTTGAGTAATTTTTTCCGTTGTTGAGTATGAAGTGACGATGAGGCCAAGTTATTCGCTCGGGGATAAGCAATAGTCTCCGAGTGCCGACCACGCCAAGGGTTTCAGGGCGTGAAAGATAAACATCCCAAGAAGGTTGTCAAATAGTAGTGAAATGATTCAGAATTATAAGGAAGAACTATTTTATAAACTTGTGAAGTCGAAACTCCCAGAAGAAGGATGAGTGAAATGTAATACAGATAGTGCAAGTAGGGATAACCCAAGCATAAGCTACTATGGATTTTATATAAGAGATTATTGGGGGGACCTACTGTATGCAGCGGCAGATAGCATTGTAATTCTAACGAATATGGTGGTAGAAATCATAGCTATATGGAAGATATTACAATTTAGGAAAGGAAATAACATGCTCAATATTAAGCTAAAGTCAGATTTTCCTAGTCTTATTAAGATTTTAAAGGGTGAATGGAAGATTTGTTGGGAAATAATTAACATCCTAGATGATATTCTTAGTCTTTTGCAGGTCATGAACATTTAACTATGTCACACATTCAGGGAAGGCAATCAATTGGCAGATAGTCTAATAAATAGTGCTATAGAACATGAAGGAAAAAAAATATTTTTGGGCATTCAATCAACTGCCTAGTCAAGCAAGGAAGATACTCGACATGGACAAGCACCAAATTCCAACATTGAAGATAAAGACGAAGAAAATAAGGGACATCATCAATTAGTTATATGATTTACTGCACATGGATCATAGTTAGGCACAATAAGCAAATATTTATAAGAATGCCTGGTCAAGATTTTAGAGACATAATAGTGCTAAAACTAACAAAGCATAGGCTAACTCATCTATGAAAAAGTTCAAAAACCAGAAAAAAGAAGAACCAGGTTGGAGTTACACTCGTGTGTTTACAGGTGACCCATGATTTACATCGCGTGAGCAATCTATTTGCTCCTCTTGACAACCTGAGAAACATGAAGGAAGTTAGATTTGAGAAGTGAAAAAGTCAAGAAGACCAAGAAGGGACGAAAACATACATGGACTAAAATGCTATATTTGTACTTGGCCTGATTCTAGTAGATTCACCGAGCAGGACACCCGAAAAAGATCAGTGGGTAGTAATTCAAACAGGAGTTAGAAGACAAATGGGGATACAGAAGTTCAACTCACCTTTGAGAGTTGTTAAACAAGTATATCATGGCGATAAGGTGGAGAAAGTTGCTAACACAGAAATGGCGAAGAGAGAATCGATCGTTGGGAACCTAGAGAGACAACATTGCTGAAGAAGACAGAGAGTCGAAGCCAAGGAATTCCTTTTAGGAAACCCTGGCTTCTTTCAGAAGATATTTTATCTAAGGTGGTGGTCGGTTGACGCGAGTCTTAGTTTTGCCTTTATTTATTCTTACAATGTAATCGACCCTTTTAGGTCAGATGATTTAATTTTTAATAAAATGGCCCAATGACCAAAGTTTGATTAAAAAAATATTAATTTAGTACTTGAACTTTATGAGCGTTTGTTCCCCCTCCCCCCTCCATCTATTCTTATGCTTAGCGAAATTAATATGCACTTATAATTAAAGAGCCAATCTTGTGCCACACCAACATAACTTCAACATCATGTCAATGCATGTCAGCGTCATGTTAAAATTTTACTGATGTTAATTCTATCTTTTTCTTTTTCTTTATAATATTTTTACATTAATTAATATAATTGTTTTTTTTCCAACACCAAAATTAACTGTCCAAAATTATAAATATCACATTTTACCACACCTTCAGAACTTAAATCTCTTTTCTATTAAACAAACTCAACTACGTCATCTTCCTTTCTCAAAAAATTGAAATTCTTTTCTTTCATAAAAATAGTAATTTTTTGAAGCATGTAGGCGAAGATGCCATGACTTGGCCTTTGATTTTCCAATGAAAGTCATCTTCTTCAAGCACGTGTAGGAAGGTAATTCTAATTAATTTGCTAGGTCACTTTTTAGATGGTATTTAAATCCAACTCAAATTTAAAAAAAAAAAAAAAAGGAGGGGAAGAGTTGGCACTCCGATGAAATTTTATTACTAAATTTGTTGTCAAGTTCAAAAGAAATTTTATGTATTTTTTTTTAATCTAAAGTCCCATGTCTAGTCTATCTTTATATATATTTATTGTTCACCTGTATTGATCTTCTTTTTTTTTTTTTTTTGCATTAGCTTAATTGACATTAAATGTATTTTTTTCCAGATGCAATTACCAGTAACAATTGGTCTAAATATTTTATTTATGTGTAATTAAATTTTATTATAAAAATACGTTTTATTAAAATAAAAAAATTGATAAAAATAATCAAAAGATAATAATGAGACCAATAAAATCATTTGTTATATATAATGACATAATGATAAACAATGTGATACAATTAATGACCATTAACATTGAATGGATAAATATAATTAGATTTACATAGCATGGATGAACAGCATCCCTCCAAATTTCAATATTAGCATTCCTCCAAGCAAATTTTTAAAATTTGGTATTCAGCTTGGAGGAACATTACTCTTGAAATTTGGGGTGATTTTATGAATATTTGAAGAAGTAAAAATTTGGAAGTTATTGGTGTTCTTCATGTATTCTTGATATTCTTGAAGAAGAATGACTAAAAAGACCATATCTGATCCAAAACTCTAATTTTATAGTGTTTAAAATTGTTTAAGTAGTTTTGCAACATCAAAATTAAAAAATAATGGCATAGATGAGTCTTTTCTCAAAGTTCGATGACACATTTGAGCCTTTTCCCAATTTAAAATGGCTGAATTAGAAGTTATTGAGTTTATATTTATTTTAATGTGTTGTCTATATAAACATATAATAAAAAACTAATAATATACAACAACAATAGCTATGCTAATAATACTTACCTAGTGTAGTTTCACAGAGTTCGATTTTGGAAGGATAGAGTATACATAAAATCTTACCCCTATTTCGAAGACGATAGAGGAAGATTTTTCTATTAGATAACCGGTTCAAGAAAAAACAATAGCTAAAAAAATAACAAAAGTACAAAAAACAATAGATAACAACAAATAAAACCAAAATAACAAATAATAACATAAAAGAAACTATAGCAAGACAATAAAAAACGTAAGAACTAATTGAAATTGTAACGAACCTGGCTTCAACACAAGAAATAAACATAAACCAAAATTATTATATTAATTGATAAGAGAGACCCCCATAGACTCAAATCCCTCTCGCAAGCTGTGTTTTTGTGCAAATTTGATCCAAAAATTCATAAATAGAATTATTGTAGTTTTTTTTGTTATATAAGGTAAAATCCTAATTAAGTTAGAAGTATTAAATATTATAATTTCTTATCAAGATAAAATTAACCTTAAAGAAATTACAAATAATTTAATTGTGAAGGTATTTTACCCACAAAGGGCAAGTGAGTGGGGGGAAAAAGAAATACTACAAGACTTTTACCTAAATAAAGAAGATTTTTTCACATTTAATAGTATATTTAGTTGGTAATTTTAGGAGTCTAATAAAAAAAATATTTAATTTTGATATACAAGAGTCTAATAAAAGAAAATTACTTAATTTTTAAAGTCTATTTTAGCTGGAAAGAGATTCAATTTTCTTCATTTAATTTTTATTATATTTATTATAGTCAATATTTATTATGATTAAAATAATACTTTCTCTTTTCAATTTTACTTGGCCCCTATTGATTTGGCACAAGGATTAAGAAGTAGTAAATGATGGGGTAATTTTACCAAAATAACCTTTGAATATAATAAATACTATGTCTTAAAAAATGTAATAGGAAAATAACTATAATTAATTATAATGGTAAATTAGGAAGTAAGTGTAAAATTATCTTTTGATTTCATAAAGTAGACAAGTATTGTTGGACATTTCAAAATAGTATAGGGGCCAAGTAAAGATGAACAGATGGAGTAATATGACAATTTTAAAAAATGATGAAAAGACCTATGGAGTTTTCTTGATGTGGTATGGTCTCTAAATTTGGATAAAGAAATAGAGAAATTTGGTTACCTATTTTGCCAAAAATATTTGCCTTATGTCAAGGTTTGGTGCTAATTAATTTTGTAATTAAGTGGAAGAGTTATTTAAAATAAAGACATTAATATTTGGACCTTTTGGTCTCGTGCCCACAAAGGGCACGTGAGTGGGCAAAAAAGTTCAAACAATATTATTAAGGATCTTCACACTTTTAATACAGAGAATATATATATGAAGAACTGATATGCACAATGTAATAATTTATTGAAAGGTGAGGGTGAACCTCACACTGTCAGTGACGGAGTTAGAATTTTCATTAAGAGGATTCAAAATCTTAAGAAGTAAACATAAAAACTATAGACAAAGGAGATCCAACATCTACTAGATATACATAAAAAATTATTTTAACCATCTCGTGAAATGAGGCTATATAAGTAGCCAATGTCCAATTTGATGCAATTTCCCTACATCAACAAATAACATTGGTCCCCAACATCTTCTCTATAAACAATTTTCAACAAGAATAACTACCTACCTAGCTTTTCACATCTCAAAATTGTTAAAGAAAAGACATTATATCATGGCATGTAATGTTGAAGCTATTATTGGCTAAGGAATTTTTGCTACATCAAGTAAAAAATTGCAAGGCTTTCCATCACATAGTTATCAAGCCAATGTTATTTCTTGTGTAGCTATTGGTCCAATGCAAGTCCCACAAATAGCATCGAAGCAAATTTTCCATGAAAAAGAGAGACCATTATTGAGCAATGAAAAATTTGGGATTTATGGCGGAAAATTTGTCCCTGAGATGCTAATATCTCCTTTAACAAGCTTGATTATGAATTCAATTCCGCTTTGCGTGACCCTTTGTTTCAGGTTTATCAAAATGAATAGTTTAAAATTAAATAATTTTTAATTTTAGAAAGTATGTCACAAAAGTTTTGGAATAAAAATCTAACAATATAATATTTCTCTTATCGTAATTTGTTTGTCTGATTTTGTTAGATGAAACTTGAAGTGGCATTAAGGGACTATGTTGGTCGTGAAACTCCTTTATACTTTGCCCAAAGACTTACAGATTATTATAAGAATATGAATAGAGGGATTGGACCAGACATATATCTTAAAAGGGAAGATTTAAACCATGAAGGTGCACACAAAATCAACAACGCTATTGCACAAGCCATGTTGGCTAAGCGCATGGGATGTAAAAACATCGTGGTACCCACCGGTGCTGGCCAGCACGGTGTCTCCATGGCGGCTGCACGTGCAAAGCTCTCATTGGAGTGCACAATATTCATGGGAAGCTTAGACATGGAGAGACAAACTTGTAACTTACTATTGATGAAACATCTTGGTGCAAAGGTACATACATTTTGTCATGGTGTTTGACGGAATAATATAAAATTTTAAAATTTTTTGAAGCTTGATATCTAAAGCAAGTCACATATATTTTATTGAGAATACAATTGAATAATTGTGCTCTTTCCACAAACTTTTAACATAATTGTATGACTATTAATTAAATCATCTCACTCATGAAAAATGCAAAGTTTAACCTCACGAAAAATTCACGTGAAATAATTTTTATCGAAATTATATTTTAATTAAATAACATAATATTATTATAAAAACTCATAAATTTAAAATTCTAAATTTGTATCTGCAGTTAAACACTCGGCAACTATAGCTAGAGGTGAAGTGGGAGTGTACCATGGTGCCATGAGCTATTTATTACAAGATGAGGAAGGCCAAATTATTGGACCACACTCCATAGGTGTGGGGTAAGTTTTCACTTGAAATGTCACTTATGTAAATTTGTTTGGTCTACTTAATGTCACGATCCAACCCCGTGGGCCGTGACTAGTGCCTGAATTGGGCACCGAAACACAAACACAAAGTCATATTACAAACTGGAAACTCATTCATTTTTTTTTTCAGAAATTTTGGCATAGTTTCCTTTATTTTACACACTATCCCAAATAACCCTGTAACAGAAAAATCCCAGCAAAACAATATATATATACATACGGCCCGATAAGGCCATCCCGGTGATTAAAGCCGCCCAACATACGCATCATACATGTCTAGTCATACAAAATGGCACGACCCACATACACAGGTGTCCACAGACCTCTAAATAAACCCACAGTATAATGAGATGGGATAGGGCCCCGCCGTACCCTTGTATAATGTAGATGCAATATAATAAACAAGTGTATATACCAAATGTAGGCTCTGAAGCAAGAGGAGCTCTTCAGATAGCAGGTAGGAATCCTAAGCTGGAGGATCACTAATCTGTACGTCGGTACCTGCGGGCATGAAACGCAGCCCCCGAAGAAAGTGGGGTCAGTACGAAATACGTACCGAATATGTAAAGCAGAAAGTACAGAATGTAAACCTGAGTGTTAATCGAAATAAAAGTGTGGAACGCAAACACATGGCCAAGCATATGAAAGTAAACAAAATATAATAGAGTAACAACAGAAGCAAAATTATAGTAAACCGGTGCATATCCATGTAACACCAGAAAGTTGCACATCTCCAAATTCCCATCACATATCAAACATAGCATAAGTGAGCCAGACACTACGTGTCGTCGTCCCTGGACTTATACATCAGATACCACATTCAAAAATAGCATAAGTG
The DNA here is from genome assembly GCA_000787875.1 of Solanum virginianum. NCBI lineage: Eukaryota > Viridiplantae > Streptophyta > Magnoliopsida > Solanales > Solanaceae > Solanum > Solanum virginianum. Next base: position 57,029 of record DF357849.1, on the reverse strand, counting down.
AGCCAGGCGCTACGTATCGCCGTTCCTGCACTCACCCCAAACATAGCATACCACATAAGTGAGCCAGGCGCTACGTATCGCCGTTCCTGCACTCACCCCAAACATAGCATACCACATAAGTGAGCCAGGCGCTACGTTTTATTACATAAACCATTATTTTTCTTAACATTTTGACCAACTAAATATAGGTTAGAGTATCCTGGTGTTAGCCCAGAGCTTAGCTTTCTAAAAGACATGGAACGTGTAGAGTTTAATAACGTTACAGATGAACAAGCCTTAGAAGGTACTTATCTCAAACAAGAATTCTTTAAAAAGTTTTAATTTATGTAGAAAATTATAAGTATAATTTATTTCACTTTTGTATTGTAGCATGCGAGACTGGGTCCGTTGAACTCATAAAAATATTCTTTAATTTTCAAGTTGAAGGATTTTAATATTTTATTTAAAGATAAAAAATTCACACAAACATTATTTAATTGGGGCCAAAAATATTGAAATTACAATACTAGACATTTTTAGACCCTAAATTACAGCCGATGTCAACCTATATAAATATTTACATTTTTGTCATTTTATTTACATCAATGTCATTTTTTGTATATTGTTATTATTATTTTATTGGTTTACATATATGTTTACTTACACTCTGATCAAGAATATTTAATTTTCTGACCAAGAAAAGTGTCTTTTTGGTTGACACCTTTTGGACTTTTTGGTTTACCTAGGTAAACCTTGCCAGCCGGTTATCCATTTTTTTCCCAAACCATTCATCTTCTTTCTTCTTCACCACAAGCCGTCAACTGCAGCTCCATTGTTCTTTTGAGAGCATTTTTTTTTACTTTTCATTTTCATGTGTGTTTTGTCCTAGTCCTCATCATTTTTTTTAAATCTCCACCATGTTGTTTTCCGGTTTGAAAATCTCAATCCGTAAAAGCCCTTGTTTAAACTCTAAGCCAGTTTGTTTGGATACCACGCCCACCCAATCCTCAAGGCTATGTTTAATCTGAATGCTTGGACTCTGTCACCCGTTCGAAAAATGCTTGAAGATGTAGGCACTCCGATGGTCATTATTATCGAGTCTTCGAATAAAAAGGACGCTGACGTTGTTCCTTCTAAGTGATCGAAGAAAAAAGGTAAAGAGAAGGTTGATTTAGCTGATGACAGCAATTTCGAGGATGAAATTTCAATCTTGAAAAGATTTCGCATGAACCAGGAATCAAAGTCAGGAAATGTTAGATGCAAGGTTATCCCCTTCCATATTTCTTTTTGTTTGATTTCATATTTTTAGTTTTATATATAAATTTTGATACTTAAAATATCATATATTATTCTTATTTTCTTGTCTCGTGATGCTGCTCCTCGTAAAGATGACAATCATCAACCCAAGAAGCCAACCATGAAGTCTAAAAAAGGCAGTGAAAAAAATCCAAAGAGAACATCAAATGTATGTTATACTAATTTTCTATGTATTTTTTTTGTAGTTTGTTCATATTTCTTTGTCTAACTGTGTTTAATTTTACTGGATTATTATAATTATTTCTATTATTTTTTTTGTGGTTACTTTTATGGAAATTTGTTGGTGTTATATATGTTCAATATATAGACCCTTGGTCTGTGACCATATGTTTGATTCATTTGTGGGTCAGATTATGTTAATAAGTTTTTTGTTGGTTAAAGTTGTTTTAAGTTGGTTTTAAAGTTGTTGAAATTTCTTTTGACTTTTTTTATTATAATGAGTTGGTTGTATAATTCATTTATGGGTTAAACTTTCATGGAAATTGGGTAATTATTATTTTCTGTCTTGGTTATTTGTTGGTTATATGGGAGCACATATTAATTAGATGTTTGGGTATGAGTTGTAATAGTGTTGTGTTTGTTATGATTTGACTATTCGTTCCAAGTTGGTTATGCAATTTTGTTAGTTTTTGTTCACAAATAATTTTTTATCCTCTTTCCATGGCAATGAATCTCATCTGTCCACATTTTAAAGCACCATCTTGGTGTTATATGTGTTTATATAGCTAATATATTTTGCATTGGTTTGTGACTTTATGTTTGACTCATTTGTTCTTCAGATTATGCTAATAATTTTGCATTGGTTTGATTCATTTCTTGGTTAAAGTTGATTAAGTTGATTTTTGAATTTGTTTCACTTTCCTTTGGGTATTTTTGTTTATAATGAGTTGGTTCTACGATTTTTTCGGTGTATTTGTTAGTCTATCTTTTTCCTAGTTTATGTTAACTAGTTCTTTTGCCATAATTGGTATTATTCTTTGTTCCCCCTTTCAATTCTAATGAATGTCATGCTTTCAACGTTTGAAAGTAGCATTTATTAGTGTTATTAGCCTATAAAGAAATGTCATATTTTTCATCATTTGAGATATCTTACCAAGTTGATTATGCAATTGGTGATTTTTCTTTATTTTAAAAGCATTGTGGGTTAACTTTCAAGGGAATGGTGTAACTATTGGCTACTTGCCTTGGATAATTGTTGGTTCTCTGGTAGCATATAATAATTTGTTGGTTATTTTTTTTCATCTTTTTGGTGTTATGTGTATACAGTTGATGATATCTAATATATTTAATTTATACTAATATTCATGATTTCAACCTTTTGTAAATAAGTTTGTTGGATTTGAAGTTATTCTATATGTGCTAACGCTTCCATATATGTTTTTTTGTTATTAGGACAAAAGGAAATAATTCAGATGACTCTCACACATTAATTTTTCAGCCCTTAAGGAGATATCTGACTGTTTGATAAAACTGAACATGCTTCACATGTTCAAAGATTCATGTAACGACACTGAAATTTTGTCTACTTGAGTTGAAATAGTGTAAGGAGAATTTTTTAAAAAATGAGTGAGAGATTGTAGTTGCATTTTTAAATACTTCTAATGCACCATTATGCCTTATCCACCTTATAAGTGGACTGACCAATAATTTTTCTTTATATTACTTTTACATAAATGTTTCCCACTTACATTATTTTTGTTATAACATGTGATGTAGGCTCCTTTGGAGCAGTGAAGAGGCACTTAATGCTTCTATTTAATGAGTACAGTTTTGCTCATTTTGCATAAGTGAAAAAAAAATCAAATACATACCAGCCTCTCTTTCTATTAAATGTTAAGTGTTCTGCTCTGAGGTAAATAGACAGAAATGAGATATATACATATATAGTATATATTATTTACATAATATTTTGAAAGTTTTATTAGCTGAAGGAAGGTGTTTTATTGTGTAGAGCTTCAGCAATTTTATTCTTGTAAGTTGCTCCTATTTTCTAAATTTAAGATGTTTTTATATAAATGAGTTTATTTTCATGTACTTTTAAGTACTTTATTATGAGAATATTATTTATGATGAGTGATGAATTTATCTTGATGCATAAAAGCTAAATCGAAACACCCTACATGTCACTTTATTTACTTGAGTTAGAGATTTAAAGACTGAGACTGAGGGAGTTGAGTTGGCTGCTTACCAAGTCAAGGATGTGCCCTATTTTTAGTACAATCAGACTTTATTTACTTGAGTTAGAGATTTAAAGGAAGTTGTTGATGAGGAAGTTTTATTCATTCTCTTGCTATTATATGAGGACTTTACTACTTGAAATTATATTATGTTCTGAGATTTATGTACTATGTGAAATAAGTTTATATGAAGTTGAGTTGAGGTTAATATGACGAATAGAGAATACTTGAGTCGTTATATATGAAAATATGCTACATTATAAACTTGTTTATATAACATGATGAGTAAGGTTAAAAGAGTCCAAATGACTGTTTAAATTGAGTCGAGCATGATAAGTTACATAATTGTTGAGATGACTATATTTGTGTACTTGTATATGATTGAATGAATTGATGAATCTTTGAGACTAATTGAGATAACTCTATGAGTTTGAGGATGAGTTGATTGATAGAGTATTGAAGATTGAGTTACATGGTGATTTGAGCATGTTTAAGTCTTGAGAGAAGTATCGAGCACTGAGCGGGGAGCGGATACACTTTTACTTTAACCCACAGAACTATGTTACCAGCGTAGGATAGTCATACAACATCGTTCTGGTGACTTGTCCCGCAAGTGGACATTTACCCTGGATCCAAGAGAGAGTTGATAGTCCTATGCCATGATATGTATAGGACGGACATGGCAACGATACCGATTCGTTGTACATCACCTAACTTATGGTGGTGGGAGGTATGTCGGTTAAGAGAAACTCCTAAGCAACTTTGATTGAACATGAAAGTTGCTTAAACATGAGATTTACAAACTTGAGTTTACCTTCACTATGCTTGAGCTTATCATTATTATTATCATTATTATATTTGAGCCGTTGGACTTACCATACATTTCACGTACTGACGTTTTGGTGCTGCATAAGTTCATGATGCAGATACTAGAGATAGAGGACTTCAGCTCGCGCACCGCTGAGATCTAAATCGTATACCTAAGAGTTGGTGAGCTCTTCTTACATTCTAGAGAAGTCCTTTTTACCTTCTGTATTTTTTTGAGTACTATTTTCATTTGAGGTGTCTATAGTCTATCATGGCACCATCTGAATTGTTGATTAGAGGCTTCATAGACAATTGAGGGAGTGATTTCTTAAAAAGTATTGTATAATTTCAAACCTTGTTCTTTCGAAATTATAAGTGAGTTTTCATTAATAATATTGTATCTATTTGAGTTATTTCTTTCGATGTTGAGTACAATGTGATGATGAGGCCAAGTAGTTTGCTTGGAGGCTAGCAATAGTCTTCGCGTGCCAGCCACGCCAAGGATACCCTCCCGGGGCATGACAAACTTGGTATTAGCGCACAAAGTTTAAGAGTCCTAGGGAGTCTATGAAGCCGTGTCTAGTAGAGTCTTGTTTTTATGTGTGTTGTGCACCACACTTCATAAATAGGATACTATAGGACACTAGGAATTGTTACCCTTTCTTGTGATCTGAGTTCGTGCGATAGAGTTGGAAATTCTAGAAATTTCTTTTCTGGCTCGTGCGTTATGCGATTGTAGATCATGCCTCCAAGACATGTAGTAACCCAGAGAAATGCCTCAGCTAGCACTGTCGAGAACCCTACTTCAGAGGTGCCTCCCTAAATGGGAACGAGGGGTCGAGGCTGTCCGCCCAGGATCACCGGTGTTCCTGTGGCACCTACTGCTCCATTTGCTCCTACTTTAGAGGTCGAATTTTGAGGAGCCATAGCTATGCTTTTCCATTTAGTAGCTGCTTAGAATGGTAATCAAGGTTCACCAGCCCCTAGCTCTAGCTCTTAAGAGCCCATGACTGCTTCCAGGCTAAGAGATTTTCTGAGGATGAACCCACCTATCTACACTGGGTCAAATGTTGAAAAGGACCCTCAGAACTTCATTCATGAGAAGTGGAAAGTGTTGAAGACCATGCATGTGACTGAGACTGAGGGAGTTGAGTTGGCTGCTTACCAAGTCAAGGATGTGCCCTATTTTTAGTACAATCAGTGGGAAGAGAGTCGGGGAGAAAATGTTGAGCCTACCTTTGTTGATCACTTTTTCCCTCAGGAGCTGAGAGAGGCGAAGGTTGAAGAGTTCGTAAACTTGAAACAAGGGGGATTGACGATGACAGAGTATAGCTTGAAATTCATCCAGCTGTCCAAGTATGCTACAGAAATGGTCCCGAATATGAGAGCAAGGATTAGGAGGTTTGTATCTGGGCTAGGTAAGCATGTGAAGAGAGAATGTAAGGCGGTATTGTTAATCCCAGATACAGATATTTCTAGATTAATAGTTTATGCTCAGGAAACTGAGGAGGACAAGAAAAAGTATAGACAAGAGCATCTGAGAAAGAAGGCCAGGTCAGTGAGGCCTGAGTGCAATCAGTACAAGCAGGGCAAAGGAGATAAATCTTACTTCCAAAAGAGGTCCTCCAACTATGCATCATCGCAAAGAAGATGACTTGAGTTGCTCAAGGACTGAGATAAGTCCTATTTCCAAAAGAGGTCCTCCAACTATGAACCGTCTTCAGCTAGTGCACCGGCTCCGAGCCACAGGCACGATCAAAAGTCCCAAGGCCAGCCAAAATTTATGGCACAGGCCAGCGTGACTCTTGGTTCTCAAAGGAGGCCACATTATGGGAAATATCAAAAAATACATCTGGGAGAATGTAGAGATGGAGGAAATGGTTGCTATAAGTGTGGCTAGCCGGGTTATTTTCAGAGGGAATGTCCGATATGGAGCAATAATGCCCAAATCGCTACCACAACACCACCAGCGAGGGGTAACCAAAGAGGTGTTACACTAGTACCAGGTGGAGGGACAAACTGTCTGTATCAAATGAGGAATCGATAGGACAAAAGGATGCATCGGATGTTATGACGGGTATGATTCGAGTCTTTACTCTTGATTATTATATTTTGATGGATCCTAGTGCTACTTTGTTATTTGTATCTCCTTATGTGGTGAGTAGATTTGAGATTCTCCCTGAGTATTTGCTTAAACCATTTTCTATTTCTATTCCTATTAGTGAGTATATTCGAGCCGAGAGAATCTATAGAAACTGTGTGGTATCTATTCATAATAGGGATACTTATGCTGATTTGGTTGAGTTGGAGATGGTTGATTTTGATATAATCCTTGGTATGGATTGGCTTCATGTCTGCTATGCCTCGATTGATTATTGAACTCGAACGGTTAAATTCCAGTTTCCTAATGAGCCTGTTATTGAGTGGAAGAGAGATTTAGTTGTGCCAAAGAGTAAATTTATTTCTTACCTCAAGGCCCGAAGATTGATTTCTAAGTAATGTATCTATCACTTCATGTGAGTTAAATAGGATGATGTTGAGCCCCCTTCTCTTGAGTCAATCCCGATTGTAAATGAGCTTCCTGATGTATTTCCTGAGGTTTTGCCTAGAATTCCTCCTGATAGGGAGATCGACTTTGGGATTGATGTTCTTCCTAACACCAAGCCGATTTCCATTCTGCCATAGAGGATGGCCCCTGCAAAGTTAAAGGAGTTGAAGGAACAATTAAAAGACTTGTTGGAAAAAGGATACATAAGGCCAAGTGTCTTTCCATGGGGAGCTCCAGTATTGTTTGTACGAAAGAAGGATGGTTCCTTGAGGATGTGTATCGACTATCATCAGCTGAATAAAGTGACAATTAAGAATAAGTATCCCCTTCCGAGAATCAGTGACTTGTTTGACCAACTTCAAGGTGCCACTATTTTCTCTGTGATAGACCTCAGATCAGGCTATCACTAGTTGAAAGTGAGAGAATGTGACATCCCGAAGATGACTTTTTGAACCCAATATGGTCATTTCGAGTTTTTAGTGATGTCATTTGGGTTGACAAATGTGCCTACAGCCTTTATGGACTTAATGAATAGGATATTCAGGCAGTATCTTGACACGTTTGTGATTGTGTTCATTGATGACATTTTGGTGTATTCTAGGAATAAGAAGAAGTATGTCAATCACCTCAGAGTTGCTTTGCAGACGCTCCGAGATCATGAGTTATATACAAAGTTTTCTAAGTGTGAATTTTGGCTCAAATTTGTGGCATTCTTAGGTCATGTGGTTACTGGGGATGGAATTCAGATGTATACTCAAAAGATTGAGGCGATAAAGAATTGGCCAAGACCAACTTCACCGACTGAGATAAGAAGTTTTTTGGAGTTGGTTGGTTACTATCGAAGGTTCGTTGAAGGGTTTTCTTCCATAGCCGCAACATTGATTAGAATGACTCAGAAGAAGGTCAAGTTTCAATAGTTCGATGAGTGTGAGCCAGATAACTCCACTTATTCCATAGCCGCAACATTGATTAGAATGACTCAGAAGAAGGTCAAGTTTCAATAGTTCGATGAGTGTGAGAAAAGTTTTCAGGAGTTAAAGACGAGGTTAACTACTGCACCGGTGTTGACCTTGCCTGATGGGACTGATGGGTTTGTTATCTACTGCGTTGCCTCGAGAGTAGGATCAGGATGTGTGTTGATGCAAAAAGGAAAGGTTGTTGCCTATGCTTCTAGACAGCTCAAAGTGCATAAGAAAAACTACCCTGCTCATGACTTAGAGTTAGCAACAGTAGTGTTCGCTCTCAAGATCTGGCACCACTACTTGTATGGAGAGCATGTTAATGTGTTTACAGACCACAAAAGCCTACGATATGTTTTCACCCAGAAGGAGCTTAACTTGAGGTAAAGAAGATGGCTTGAGTTGCTCAAGGACTACGACATGAGCATTCTCTACCATTCAGGTAGGGTTAATGTGGTTGTCGATGCTCTTAGCAGGATGTCCATGGGGAGCACTGGCCATGTGGGGGAAGAAAGGAAATAGTTGGTCAAAGAGGTGCATAGACTGGCTAGATTGGGAGTACAACTTGAAGAGAATAATGAGGGAGGCTTTAATGTCTAGAATGGGTTTGCTTCATCTTTAGTGTCAGAGGTGAAGGAAAAGCAAGACCAAGATCCTGTTCTATTGCAGTTGAAAGATGATGTACATAAGCAGAAGGTTATGGCTTTCGCTAAAGGGGAAGATGGGGTATTGAGGTATCAAGGCAGATTGTGTGTTCCTGATGTTGATAATGTTCGAGAGAGGATCATGGAGAAAGTACATAACTCTAGGTATTTCATCTATCCTGGCTCTACAAAGATGTATCACGACTTGAGAGAAGTCAATTGGTGGAATGGGATGAAAATGGATATTGCAAAATTTGTTGTGAAGTGTCTCAATTGTCAGCAGGTCAAGGTTGAGCATCAGAGACTGAGTGGTTTGGCTCAAAACATCAAAATTCCAGAATGGAAGTGGAAAATGATCAATATAGACTTCATTACCAGCTTACTAAGGTCTCGAAAGCAACATAACATAGTGGACAGAATGACTAAGTCTGCATACTTCTTGGAAATCAAGACTGTAGAGGAATATGCCAAGTTGTATATTCGTGAGATTGTGAGGTTGCATGGAATTCCGTTATCCATCATCTCGGACAGAGAAGCTCAATTCACCTCTCATTTTTGGAGGTCTTTCCAGAAGGGATTGGGTACTAGGGTGAATCTAAGTATAACCTTCCACCCTCAGACAGATGGCCAGGCAGAGCGTACTATTCAGACGTTGGAGGATATGTTGAGAGCATGCACTATTAATTTTAAAGGTAATTGGGATGACCATTTGCCTTCAATAGAGTTTGCTTACAACAACAACTTTCATTCAAGTATTCAGATAGCCCCATATGAGGCACTATATAGGAGGAGTTGTAGATCACCGATTGGATGGTTTGAGGTAGGAGAAATAGAGTTGATCGGACTAAACTTGGTTCACTAAGCGAAAGAGAAAATGAAGGTCATTCGTGAGAGGTTGAGGACTGCACAGAGTCGACAGAAATCTTATACGGATGTCCGAAAAAGAGACTTAGAGTTTAAGATCAATGATTAGGTATATTTGAAAGTGTCTCCCATGAAGGGAGTGATGAGGTTTGGGAAGAAAGGAAAGATATGTCCAAGATATATTAGTCCTTACTGGGTCATAAAGAGAGTGGGAAAAGTTGTGTACGAGTTAGAGCTACCTTCAAAATTAGCGGCTACCACCTGGTTTTCCACGTTTCTATACTTAGGAAATGTTTAGGAGATCCACGGTTGGTAGTGCCTGTCGAGAGCGTTGAGGTAAAAGATAGTCTAAGTTATGAGAAGATTCCTGTCCAAATCCTTGATCGCCAGGTTCGAAGGTTGAGAAACAAAGAGATTGTGTTTGTTAAGGTATTGTGGAGGAATCAATTTATAGAAGAAGCTACTTGGGAGGCAGAGGAGGACATGAAGGCCAGATGGCTCCACTTATTCTAGTCTACGGATGACGAGAGAATTGACGATAATAATTTATTCTATATTCCTATTCGTTGAGTTTTTCTTTCATTCATAGATATGGTAGAGTTTTAGAGTTCGAGTGAGGATTGGTATGACTTGTTAATGTGGTGTTATTATTATAATTGCTGCATTCCTTATTTGATTGGTTTAAATGAGTCAGTCGAGGGGTAATTAATTGTTAGAGTCCATGACAAAATTCGTGTCTTAGTCTATATTCTCTTCATTCGAGGATGAATGATCCCAAGGGGGAGATAATGTAACCACCTGTGACTGGTCCATGAGAGGATTCGTGCCTTAACCTATATTCTCTTCATTCGAGGATGAATGATCCCAAGGGGGAGATAATGTAACAACCCCAAAATTTTGTCTACTTGAGTTGGGAAAGTGTAAAGAGGATTTTTTAAAAATGAGTGAGGGATTGTAGTTGCATTTTTAAATATATTTTTTTAATGCACCATTACGCCTTATCCACCTTATAAGTGGACTGACCAATAATTTTTTTTATATTACTTTTACATAAATATTTTCCACTTACATTATTTTTATTATAATATATGTTGTATACTCCTTTAGAGCCGTGAAGAGGCACTTAATGCTTCTATTTAATGAGAGCAGTTTTACTCATTTTTCATAAGTTAAAAAAACCAAATACATACCAGCCTCTCTTTATATATAAATGTTGAGCGTTCTTCTCTGAGGCAAATAGATAGAAACTGGATATATACATATATAGTATATATTGTTTACATAATATTTTGAAAGTTTTATCAGCTAAAGGGAGGTGTTTTATTGTATAGAGTTTTGACAATTTTATTCTTGTAAGTTGCTCCTATTTTCTAAATCTTTTATAATAAGATGTCTTATAAAAATGAGTTTATTTTTGTGTACTTTTAAGTACTTTATTATGACAATATTATTTATTATAAGCGATGAATTTATCTTGATGAATAAAAGTTAAATCGAAAGACCCTACATGTCACTTTATTTACTTGATTTAGAGATTTAAAAGAAGTTGTTGATGAAGAAATTTTATTCATTCTCTTGCTATTATATGAGGACTTCACTACTTGAAATTATATTATGTCTTGAGGTTTATATACTATGTGAAATGAGTTTATATGAAGTTGAGTTGAGGTTAATATGACGAATTGAGAATACTTGAGTCGTTGAATATAAAAACATGTTACATTATAAACTTGTTTACATAACATGATGAGTAAGGTTAAAAGAGTCCAAATAATCATTTGAATTGAGTCGAGCATGATAAGTTACATGATTGTTGAGATGACTATATTTGAGTACTTGTATGTGACTGAATGAATTAATGAATCTTTGAGACGAATTGAGATAACTCTATGTGGTTAAGGATACGTTGACTGATGGAGTACTGAGGATTGAGTTACATGATGATTTGAGCATGTTTAACTCTTGGGAGGATTATCGAGCACCACGCGGGGAGCGGGTGCACTTTTACTTTAACCCCCAGAACTACATTGCCAGCGTAGGATAGTCATACAGCATCGTTCTGGTGACTTATCCCACAAGTGGACATTTATCCTGGATCCAAGAGAAAGTTGATCGTCCTATATCGTGGCATGTATAGGACGGGCGTGTCAATGATGCTTATTCCTTGTACATCACCTAACTTATGGTGGTGGGAGGTATGTAGGTTAAGAGAAACTCCTAAGCAACTTTGATTGAATATGAGATTTACAAACTTGAGTTTACCTTCACTATGCATATATATATATATATATATATATTGTTTGAATGTATGAAATGTTGTAAACTATTATATACTGAGCTGAGCTTGATTTGAGGAGTCGATGTGAGTATTTTTGAGATTATCATTATTATTATCATTATTATATTTGAGTTGTTGGACTTACCGTACATTCCATGTACTGATGCCTTTGGCGTTGCATCGTTTCATGATGCAGATACTTGAGATAGAGGACTTCAGCATGTGCACCGCAGAGATCCGGATCGTATACCTCAGAGTTGGTGAGCTCTCCTTACATTTTGGAGAAGCCCTTTTTACCTTCTGTCTTTTATTGAGTACTATTTTCATTTGAGGTGTGTATGGCCTGTCATGGCATCATCTGGATTGTTGATTAGAGGCTTCATAGATAATTGAGGGAGTGATTTCTTAAAAAGTATTGTATAATTTCAAAACTTGTTCTTTTGAAGCTGTGAGTGAGTTTTCATTAATAATATTGTATTTATTTGAGTTATTTCTTTCGCTGTTGAATACAATATGACAATGAGGCCAAATGATTCGCTCGGAGGCTAGCAATAGTCTTCGCATGCTAGCCATGCCAAGGGTACCCTCCCTGGGTGTGACAATTCATCATTTGGCTATTTACTCGATTGACCTTCTATGCACGTCCAACCTCAGCTTATACGACTTTGTGTTGAGAATGAGGTATAGAGTAATCGAAAAGATGTGTTTAAATTCAGCTTGAATGGGTCCGTAATTGAATTTTGAATTGCGGAGTTTAAGGCTATAACGGGTTTTAAGTGTGGATTTGGTTGGTCCATCAAAACTCATGTGGAATTATTTTTCAAACATCAAGAATACAGCGATGCTAAAGGGGTTATTTATCAGTGTCTTCAGAGATGAAGAATTAATTGAGGCAGATGATGTATTCGATATGTGCGTCATCTATTTTATTAGTACTTTTATAATCTCATCCCTCCTTTAGAATACATTTGTGCCTGAAGACCTTTTTTATTGGTAGAGTCGGGAAAGTATGCTAACTATCCTTAGGGCTAGCTCTTATTTCTTGAGTAGTGAAACTGCATAACCAAACAGGTAGCAGTGAGCAATGAGAGAGTGTTGTTATTTGGATTTTCATTGGCTCTTCAAATCTGTTTCTACGAATGTTCCAATCAAGTTAATAAGATGGTTGCAGTTCACAATAATTACCGCACTCTGTGGATGTTCAATTGGAAAATTTCATAGAGGAAGATATTTTATTGACATTTCAAAAGAGGGATGTTTCGACCTTTTGGGAACCAGGTTACATATATGCTTTTTAGATTATTTTTATTTTTCCTTTTGTATGTGCTGATTTTTTCTTTATTAGTATAAGTTCAAGAATATGTCGTTCACGCCAGTTCAGTTGGCTGCAATTCAGGCAGAAGAGTTGGCTGCTCCGAATGCTACTGTTATTCCCCAGTCCAATCAGCAGCCCCATGCTAATTTTGAACTCCGCAATTTCACTGGGTCAGAAGATGTTGGTGCGCTAGAATCTACTACTTTTTGTAATAGTGATGATGAGAATGTGGCCAAAATGGATACATCTATGATGTCTGAAGCCAAAGATAGTGAAGCCATTGAGAGGCTTGAAAAAGAGATTTGTTTTGTATGTATTTTACTCATTGTGCTTTTATTTTAGTTACATCTTGCTCATTATTTTGAATTTTTTTTATTAATGTGTATAGGTTCGTGAGCGATTAACAACCTTGGAGGCTAAGGTTGATGATGAGTTTCGTGGAATGAAGTCTTTCATTAACTAGTCATTCAGAAAGTACATGTCGAAGACACCAGTTGAACAAAATATTGATCCAAAAGTTCACAAGTCGGGCTTACAGAATTTGATTTCTTTCTGTTTACATTTTTTTTTTCAAATTATTTTTTCTCTTTTTATTCTAATCACGTGTCTGCTACACTCAAAAATAACTTTTATTCATATGTATATTTCAATTTTCCTTCTAGGATTATGGTGGGAAGGAAGAGGTTATTGCCAAACATGCTTCTGGGATATCTGATATTCGGAATGATCTTCCAACAATGATTATGGTTTGATTTACTCAAATTGTTATTTTCTTTTTATTTGTCCTATTAACTTTGTTAATAGAGATGGTTCATTTTTTGGTTGATTTTTCTAATTATATAATATTTTGTCCAGTCAACATTATTTTTAATATTTTCATATCTTGTTTGTCATATTTAATTAGTTTCATAAAGTTGTTAGTATTAACCAAATTAACTTTAACTCTATTTTAATTGTTCATATCCTTTGCGGATTTTTTTAAGTGTATTGGGGTTGTATACTTTGTAGTAACTGCTATCAACTTTTTTGATGCAAAATTGATGTATAGTTGAACATTAATATTTTTAGTCTGAGGGCACTGTTAAAGTTGTGTCAAGCCAAGTAACACAGCAGGACGTGCATAATCGAAGTGAACAACTTGTTGTCAGTTGTAACGAACACAACACCGATCATGCAGGGGTGTCCAATTCTGGTATTCTATTTTGTCCAACTATTTTTTTTAAAAGATCCTTGTATTACACCCAGATTTTATTAAGTTAATTTTTTTTAGGGGAAGTAAGAGTTGCTACTCCCAAGACATCTACGGTCGATGATTTTGACTTTCTGGAGTTCATCAATTCTCAGCTTATTCGATAGACAATCAGATTCCTTATGTCACACCAATGCAAGTGTCAAGATAGATAAAATAGGGGAAGTATAAACAATACACGTACACGAACATCAGTAATACAGTGGGATCTTCAGGCAATGCCCCTGCCATATTCCAAATGAAGCATCCGTTTGAAGAATACAACAATTTTGAAGTAGATCAGGATCTCATTGATTCATTTCATATATGGTTCAAGTCAAAGCTGTCAAAGAGACGTGGCAAGTACATATCTTTTATACTTGGTGATATCTTATTATTCCTTTTACAATTACTTTATTAGTTCGTCATTTTATTATTTTAGGAAACAAAGTGTATTCACCCTTGCTTCTAACAAGATAAATCTCCCTTTTGACTTTGGGGTCGATAAGTAGGACTTATGAATTGATTTTATGACTTGGTCACAATTGGACGACCATGGGGAGATTCGGTAATATATCCTAAAAATATAATACTATTCTTTTCACCTCTATTTTTTTTATATTATACCTTTTATTATCTGAACATCTGAAAATATGGATATGCAGCATGTTGACATTATCATGTACTATCTCCGCAAAAAAAAAGTATGGACCTGAAAATCATATATAAGTGTCACATTTGTGGACTCTTTTTTCATATGATGGGTTGAATGTTTCTTGGAAGGGTTTGAACGATTGAATGTGGGTTCTCTGCATTTTAGAACTTAAATTAAATTTAAAAATTTCTAACTTAGGATTATGCGGTGTGGAAAAAGTTGGAATTGGCCCTCCCCATTAAAAGAGCAAAACTGCCCCTGATTTACACTAGTGCGTGACACACACTAGTGTTAAATCTCACTTTTTCGCGAATTCAGCTTTTTGTCAAAATTTTGAAAAAACCTCAAAGTGTGATTCTGCGTTCTCTCCTTATTGCAGAGCAGATGTGGAAACCTCATTGTTTCTGAATTCTTTTGGGAAAAATAATTCGCATTTTTTCAAGTTTTTATTGAGTCAAGACCATTTTTTTCGACTCGATATTTCGCACTGATTGTAAATTCAGACTCGAATTTACAAACGGATCAAGGGAAGACACGTTAAGCATAAAGACAATTCTAAGGATATTTTTGTCATTTCATGAGATGTTACAATATCTCCCCTTTGGGATCATTTTCTCACAAGCTTCTGACCATTCGAACCTAGACTTCTTCTGAGTCAGCTTAGTTAAGGGAGCTGAAATAGAAGAAAACCGCTCTACAAATCATTTGTAATACGAACAAAGCTAGATCAAGCTATAAGATTTCCTAACTTAATAAACATAAATCTTCAAGGTGACAATACGAAAGTTTACCTTCAAAGTCCTCATTGAGGCCAACGAAAAAGTGTGGATACTTGGCCTTCATATCTTCCTCGGTCTCCCATGTGGATTTCTCCATGAATTGGTTCCTCTACAGAACCTTCACCGAAGCAATCTCCTTGGTCCTTAATTTACGAATTTGCTGGTCTAATAGCTGCACCAGAATCTCTTCATAAGATAAGTAGTCCCTAATTCCAACACTTTCAACCGGGATAATTAGAGAGGGATCTCCCAAGCACTTCTTAAGTATGAAAATATGAAACATTGGATGTATAGCCCTTAACTCTGTTGGTAACTCCAACTCGTACGCAATGCTACCCACTCTTCTCAGAATCTGATATAGCTCAATATATCGTGGGCTGAGCTTTCCCTTCTTCCCGAATCTTATAACTCCCTTTATTAGGGATACCTTCAAGTACACCCAATCGCCTATCTGAAACTCCAAATCTCTTCTTCTAACATCTGTATAAGACTTTTGTCTGCTCTGAGATGTCTTGAGCCTCTCCTAGATAACCTTTACTTTTTCCATAGCCTGATGGATTAGATCAGGTCCTATAATGCTGCCTCGCCAACTTCAAACCACTCTATAGATAATCTACACCTTCTTCTATAAAGAGCTTCATATGGTGCCATTTGTATGCTGGCCTGAAAACTATTATTATAAGAGAACTCAATCAAAGATAAATGATCATCCCAATTACCTTTAAAGTCTATCGCGTAAGCCCTCAGCATATCTTCCAAGGTCTATATGGTCCGTTCTGCTTGCCTGTCTGTTTGTGGATGGAAAGTTGTGCTAAGATTCACCTTCGTACCAAGTCTTTTCTTAAAGGACTTCCAAAATTGGGCTGTAAACTGAGCTCCTATGTCTGAAATGATGGATATAGGGACCTTGTGCAGCCTAACAATCTCCTTAAGATAGAATCTGGCAGAATCCTCAATTGTATCAGTCGTCTTGACAAGTAGGAAGTGGGTTGACTTGGTCATTCTGTCTACTATGACCCATATCGAATAATGTTGTCTACGAGATCGAGCTAAGCCTGTTACGAAGTCCATATTAATTATTTTCCATTTCCATTCCAAAATCTCTATGTTCTGGCTACACCACAAGGCCTTTGGTGCTCAACCTTAACTTGCTAGCAGTTTGGGCATCTAGACACAAACTCTGCAATTT
>DF357849.1:29124-40230 GCA_000787875.1 Solanum virginianum | reverse complement strand
TTGGGCATCTAGACACAAACTCTGCAATGTCCTTCTTCATACCACCCCCCCTATAGACTTCTTACAAATCTCTATACATCTTAGTTGCACCAGGGTGGATAGAGTATCTGGCATTATGAGCCTCAGCCAAGATCCTATCTCTAAGACCATCAACAATTGGCACAGACAACCTACCTTGGTATCTCAGGACACCATCTCCCTCTTTTGAGAACACTAATACTTTCTGCTTCCGAACATCTTCTTTCCATTGGAGAAGGATGGGGTCCTTATCTTGTTTTTCTTTCACTTCTACCATCAAAGATGACTCTGACTCATTTTTGACAATGGCCCCGCCTTCGTTAGAATCTTCAATCTGCACCCCAAACGAGCTAGTCTGTGAACCTCCTTAGCTAACTCTTTCTTTCCATCCTCAACATGGGTTGTGCTTCCCATGGTCACCCCGCTAAGAGCATCAATAACAACATTAGCTTTACCTGGATGATAGAGGATACTCATATCATAGTCTTTCAGCAGCTCCAACCATCATTTCTATCTCACATTCAGCTCCTTTTGGCCAAACACATACTGCAAACTCTTGTGGTCCATGAATATATCCACGTGCCCACCATATAGATAGTGTCTCTAGATCTTCAAAGAAAACACCATCGCAGTAAGCTCAAGATCGTGAATTGGGTAATTCCATTCATGAATCTTAAGTTGTCTGGAGGTATATGCTATCACCTTGCCTATCTGCATTAATACACAACCCAAACTAACTCTAGAAGCATCACAATGAACTATGAGATCATCAACTACATTTGGTAGGGATAAGACTGGGGTTATGGTCAACCTAGTCTTCAACTCTTGGAAACTCTTCTCACAAGCTTCTGACCATTCGAACCTAGACTTCTTCTGAGTCAGCTTAGTTAAGGGAGCTGAAATAGAAGAAAACCGCTCTACAAATCATTTGTAGTACCCCGCCAAACCCAAGAAACTCCTTATCTCTGTGGGAGTTATGGGCCTTGTCCAATTCTTTACTGCCTCAATCTTTTGAGAATCAACCTGGATACCTTCACCAGACACAATGTGCCCCAGAAATGCCATAGACTCCAACCAGAACTCACACTTAAAAAACTTGGCATATAGTTGCTGATCCTTAAGGGTCTGAAGGACAACTCTAAGATGGTCTGCATGTTCCTCCTTACCACGGGAGTAGATCAGGATATCATCTATGAATACGATAATAAACATATCTAGGTACGGCCTCAACACCCTGTTCATAAGATCTATGAAATTTGTTGGTGCGTTTATTTTTTTTTTTTGCACGAAGAGAACTGGAGCACCCCAAGGTGAGACGCTTTGTCTAATGAATCCCTTATTTAAAAGATCTTCAGTACAACTTTAACTCTTTTAGCTCCGAAGGAGCCATACTACTGGAGGAATAGATATGGATTGAGTATTTGGAAGAGTGTCTATCCCAAAGTCTATCTCCCTATAGGAGGGACTCCGGGAAGATCCTCAGGAAAGACTTCTAGGAACTTAGTCACAACTAGAATAGACTGAAGAGCTGGTGCCTTAGCACGAGAATCCTGAACTCTGACTAGATGATAAATAGACCTCTTGGAGATAAACTTTCTAGCTTTGAGTTATGATACAAACTAACTTTTAAGAACAACTGAGCTACCCCTCCACTCTAAGACTGGTTCATTAGGAAACTAAAATTTGACTACTCTGGTTCTGGAATCTATGAAGGCATACCCAGCATGAAGCCAATCCATGCTTAAGATGACATCAAACTCAACCATATCTAACTCTACCAAATCAGCTACAGTAGTTTTATGATAAATGGAGACTGGATATAGATCCTTTGGGCTAAAATAGACTCCCCCGTAGGAGTAGAAACACTAAAAGGCTCATGAAGGCATTCTGGATTAAGCCCAAACTTCAAAGCTACATATGGGGTTACAAATGACAAAGTGGCTCCTCGGTCTAACAATGCATAGACATCATAAGTAAAGATTTTGAGCATACCTGTAACCACTTCTGGTGAGTTCTCTTGCTCTTGTCTAGTGCCCATGGCATACAAGCGGTTTGTGCCCCTGCTTGTCCCTGTTGTAGTACCTCTGTGAGGTGGCTTACCCTGGGAGGCTGAAAAGACTATCTGTGACTTGGTATCTCTCGTATTCTGCTTCCCCATAGGACAATCCTTTAAGAAACCACCTGACTACATTTGAAACATCCATTTGTACCCAGAAGGCACTCTCCGGGTGAGACTTACTACACTTACTACAAGTAGGATAACAGTGTGATCCTGGAGCTATGCTACCCTATGACTGGCTGCCTCAGAACCTGCGTTACTGTGATCCCTACTCATTTCTGACCCTCGGTGCAAGTGCACTAGCGGATGAGGGTATTGGTCTGGCTATCTTAGGCTGGAAAAATGAGTGACTTCCACCTCCAGTCCCCTTCTTGCCTGTCTCCTGGACTGATGTCTTGGCCCTCTTACTCCTAAACTCTTCTTTATCTTGCATCTTTTCCTCCTCTACCTGCTGCACATATGTTATCAAGTAGGCTATATACAAAAATTCCAATAAACATCGCATTTCTGCCCTCCCTCTTTGTCCTTCGAGAGAGCTCGGACACAAAGAGATCCATTCTAGTATGCATGTCTGCTACCATAGCCGGAGCGTAACTAGATAGCTGAGTAAACTTGATGCTATACTCCCATACACTCATATTCTCCTGCTTCAAGTTCAGAAACTCTCTCACCTTAGCCTGTCTCATCTCCCTGGGAAAGTACTGTCCCAGAAAGCCCTCCTCAAACACTGCCCAAGTAATAGCTGGAGCCCCATCTGCCTTACTCCCTTTCTACTGGTCAAACCATAGTAGCTACCCCCTTAAGCTGATAGGCAGCCACCTCAACCCGCTCAGCATCAGCTATATGCATCACCTGAAATACCTTCTGAGGCTCCTCAATAAAATTCTTAGGGTCCTCCTTCACATCAGACCCCGTGAACTCTGGTGGGTTCATTCTCAGAAACTCTCTAACTCTGGCGGTATCCACCCCATCATTCCTGCCATCTCCCTGGCAATCTGCTTGAGTAGAGACTGCCTAAGCCAAAGTCTGAATGGCCTAGCGAAGCTCAACGTTAGATATGTCAGCTTGTTGTGGCTACTCCATAGGTACAGTTGGGCCTCTAGGCTCTTCAAGGATCCAGCCAGGCTAGTTTGCATTCCTTCTGGCTGGGCGTCCTCTGCCCTTTGTTGGTCCATTAGCCCTGCGAGGAGGCATGATCAGAAAAAGATGGTGTGAACGCACGAGTTAGAAGGGACTTCACAGAGATATACCCTGAAGCAAGAGACAAGGAATAACAAGAAAAGATGACACTTACTAATGTCCCATAGCCTCCATATTATAGATGTGGCGCACTTCACACCCATAATACAGACTCTACTAGACGCTGTTCCATAGACTCCCTAGGACTTTTGAACTCTGTGCTCTGATACCAAGTTTGTCACGCCCCAAACCTACACCCTGGACGTGGTCGACACTCGAAAATTATTTCTGGTCCCCAAGCGAACCACTTGGCCTAGCTACTACTCAGCGGAAGACTTATAATAGTGGAAAAGGCTAACTAAAAGCAATACAAAAATTCATATCTATCTATATAACTGAATGAAAAGGCTTTTAAGCAATGTTTAAATAATTGGAAACCTACAATACTAAATACACGGTCCATGGAACCTCTACTAGTATTGTCTGAAAGGACTACTAAGACAGACCCCAAGTAGTCAGAACTAGAAATAAATACTGAAAAGCAACATAAACAACTCAAGAGCCTCAGACAGAGAAGAGGCCTCACCAAAACTGGAAGCTGTCAGATTCTCAATGGAGCAGCTGCTGAGGAACTCTGTCACCTGCGTCTGCATCATAAAATGATGCAGGTCCTAAGGGCATCAGTACGTGGAATGTACGGTATGTAAGATGGCCAAAATATTTAATAGGGGTATCATAATGCATCTCAAAAGACATAATCATAATTCAAAAGTGGAATAGCAATAATCATAAGACTTGTATGCTGAAAATAACATGCTGAAAACTGATAAGTGAACATATTTCTTAGCTTGGGGAGTTTCTTTAACCGACAACCACCATTATGAGTTTTGTGGTGATACAACGTCTTGCCCACGCTGCCAAAGTCGTCCAGTACTTTCCCGAGGTAGAGGACGAAGAACTAGGGGAGTGGATCCATCCCAAAACGGGGCCATCTCAGTGACTAATGAAGCACGAACTGTAGTACAATCCTATCCTATGTTGGCCACATAGTTTATGAGTTTGAGTAATTTATTCTACTCTCACCCATATCGGTGCTCAATACTACTCCCAAAATACTTTATATAGCTCATACTTAAATAATCATAAGTTTTTGAAAACCTGGCTTCCTTGGAGACTTAGCCCAGTTTACTATATGGTTTTCTCAACTGAAGTCCTTAACTTGACTGAAATCTGTTATCTTCTCAAATATTCTTTAATATAAAGTTTTCTGCAAATGAAGAAGTTACGTTGTAAATAGTTACACGGAAACTACACTTGGTATGTTGTAAATTGAACAAAAGAGCATATCCTATGACAGTTTGCTAGAGTTTTGATGATATAGTTTCACCATAAGTAGTTAGTATTCACCATAAACAGTATTTTTGTGATTGTGCCTTATACTTTTTTTTTTTTTTAACGAATAGATGTTTGTATCTTCTAGCAATTCTCGTGTTTTAACAAAACAGAAACAAATCCATTGGGTATGACACTGCTTTGGCAACAAAAGGAGACTTGTCATTAGAGGAAAAAAAGAAACATTATCCAGAATAATTCCTTATGGCTCAATGCTATCAAGGAAGTATGACAATTCCTGCAATTGAAGTGTACAAATCATCTAACTGTCCCTACAAGAAAAGTACCAATAATATGTGTCCAAAGTTAAAAATCGTAAATAATGAAACATGTTCACACATTGACTTTAAATAATGAAACACATTAGATAGTAGTATAGGACTATGAAAAAGACGGTGCACTAAGCTCCTGTATGCGGTGAAGGCTCGAACTACTAGAATCTATCGTATATCTTTACCCTACATTTCTATAAAAGGACGTTTCCACAGCCTTGAAGAACAGTGAAGATCATTTGATTAGTAAAAGAGGTTTGCAGCCATGTAAGTTTGAAGTACGGTACTGGCATTTCACTTGCTAAACAAGCTTGATTTGCTGCTTTTGAACGAAGATACTGACATTTCACT
This sequence comes from Solanum virginianum, assembly GCA_000787875.1. NCBI lineage: Eukaryota > Viridiplantae > Streptophyta > Magnoliopsida > Solanales > Solanaceae > Solanum > Solanum virginianum. The sequence continues at coordinate 34,959 of DF357849.1, read as the reverse complement.
TGCTACAGTACAGACTTATTAATACTCTCTACTTTAACGGTTGAACTACCACAAATTCTGCACAGTGCCATCCTCCATATGCTTCTCCGCTTTACTTAGTCTATTTCTATCTTAGGCTTTCTCACATTGACATTAACACACGTGCAACACACCTGGGGTAAATCTAGTACCAATTAAACACATATGACAGCATCATAGTTTTCTTCACCCAACCTCTTTTCTGTTAGCACCTAATAATTGTCTTTGGACGTACACTTCTTAAAAAAATGTGAACAAAAAGTAATTTTACCAATTACCCTTTGAATATAATGAATAGTTGAATATAATATCTTAAAAAATATAATAGAAAAATAATAATTAATGATTAGGATAAATTCTAAGTGTAAAATTATTTATTGATATCATAAATTGAACAAGTATATATTATTGAATATCTATTTTTAGTATAGTGGACAAGTAAACTGAGAGAGTATATTTATTTATCGAAGCTAAGAAATCAGTTCATGTCATGAAGATCTATATGAAAGGGCAGTCGACGAAACAATATAATGTGGTTATACAATGCCAACCATTTCAAGAGCTTATGAGAATTTGGGCCAAATAGACCGTTAAAGTTGCCACAAATTTTCATTTAGACACCTTAATTATGACTTCTTTCACTAAATACCTCAACATCATTAAAAAGTATATGATTTAAACACAAATAAGTAATGTGGTATAGCGTGTGGATCATACTTCTTCTAAGAGAGTGAAAGCTAAATTAAAAGTACTTTTTTTTCTTAAAAAAATTATTCATATACTTTCTTTCTTCTTTTATCTCTTGTCACTATCAATACCACCACTCTTCCTTTGCGAGACTGGATCTGTTGGAGTCATAAAAACATTATTTTCTAATTGAAGGATTTTAAAATTTTATTTAGAAATCAAAAATCCACTCAAGAATTATTTAATTGGGTCAAATACATACACAGCTCATCTAATTTGTCCTTTTTCACACTCTATCCGTTTTGATCCTTTTAACTCTACTTTTATATACCAGTTAGAATACACATATTAAGTAATATGGGGTGGGGGAGGGAGGGGTGAAAAGGCTTGAGGCTACCTATCCCAATAGGACGCCATAAAAAGAACAGGAGTTGTTGAGAGGTTTCATATTATCGAGACAAAGGACAGGACATCTGTACATGATCGTAGTATGCTACATCATCTCGTTCTCGCTATATTGAGAGTACCCATACACTATGTTCTGGTTCAGTAATAAGGAAGATAATGTTAGGTGGGGGTCTACGATGCACTATGGTCTGCTGCATCATATTTTTCTTCACCCAACCTCTTTTTCATTTATTTTTATTTATCTAGGTTGGATCCCAAAATCAGTTCTAAGAAAAGTCATGATTTATATATGATCCTGAATCACTTTTATATATTGATGATATATAACTTGATAATTAATAGCGCAAAAAATTTTATTATGGATATATGAGCTTATTATGAAAGGATACATTAGATTATGACTTCTGAAATTGCATGTGTATGGCTAGTTCCCTTTTCCCTCCTACTTGAAATTGTGCCACTAAATTTATCATATGATGATTAGTAATTAAAAAAATATAGAGAAAGAGTCAAATTTGATAATGTTAAACTTATTGTATTATTCATTACATTATTTTTAATCTATATTCAAGCAATTTATAAAAACTACACCACTATAACCATATATAGAGAGAGAACTAAAGAGAACATAGAAGGAAAAGAGTTAATATTTCACTTATAAATTCCAACCTAAAAAAAGAAAATCTAAAATATCTTTTTTTCATCCATGTTTGCTGTATGATTGAAGACTGCGGCAGCATCCTTATCTCCACGACCACTTAAATTAACAATCACCTTTTCACCATCCTTTAAAGTAGAGCAAAGTTTGTCAAGAAATGCAAGTGCATGACAGGATTCTAAGGCTGGAAATATTCCTTCTAGTCTGCACAATCGTTTATATGCTGCAATACAAAAATAAATAAATAAAAAATTAATTAATTAATTTATAAACTATCATTGAACATAAATTAATTTAATTACCTTCTAAGGCTTCTTCATCTGTAACACTGGCAAACTCTGCACGTCCAATGTCTTTGAGAAAGCTAAGTTCTGGGCTAACGCCTGGATACTCTAATCTGCGCGTTTAAATAATATTAGAAGAATTGCAGAGAAATTTAAAGCTTTAACGCCTTAGGGATTTACAAGGAAAGACGACCTTTCAGGCCTTTGCTGAACAAACTTAAAGACCCTTTTTGATGTTGTGGTTGTAAATTAAAGTTATGTCAAATGTACCAAAATATTTTTTAATTTTATGGCCTTAAACATGCCACGTGGAAAATTGAAATTAAAAGTTATCAAAAAAAGAAAAAACTAACTCTTTTAAAAAGATTAAAATAGAAAGTATGTCATTCTTTAATTTACAACGGAAAGAGTAGTAAATATCTTTTTGGTCTATCATCTATAAGTGGTTGAAACTTCTTGATAAAAGGAACTATTTAGGTTGCAAAAGGGCTCCAAATATAAACGTGATAAATATTTTGGAAACACCACACTTTAATTTGAAAGTAAAAGCTAACCCCACGCCTAGTATTGGAAGTGAAAACTTACCCCACACCTATGGAGTGTGGTCCAATAATTTGGCCTTCCTCATCTTGTAATAGATAGCTCATGGCACCATGGTACACACCCACTTCACCTCTAGCTATAGTTGCGGAGTGTTTACCTGCAAACATGAATTTAAAATTTTAAATTTATGAATTTTTATAATTATTAAGTGCATGTAAGCTTATAATTATTACTCTAGATTCGTCCTTGTTTACCTGAATCAAGACCGGTACCACCGGCCTCAACTCCTATTAGCCTAACATCTTCATCTTGTATAAATTCATGAAACAAACCCAATGCATTCGAGCCACTGCCAACACAAGCCACCAACACGTGTGGTTTGCCACCCCACTTATCCATGGCTTGTTTCCTAGTCTCTTTTCCAATTATTGATTGAAATTCACGAACCATGGTTGGACATGGGTGAGGTCCTATGGCTCCACCTGCTAAGAAATAATTTGCGTCCAAATCGCTAACCCAATTTCTAATACCTTCTGACACGGCATCTTTAAAACTTCCTTCAACAGATTTCACCTGTGTGAGTATTCAACAAGAACTTTACTTCATGAGTTGCAGTGAAATTTGAACCCCAAAAGAACTCATGTTATCACCTCATATTAAAAATTAAACCTTTAGAGAAAACACGCTTTTATTTATCTCTTTATGTCATTTTATTTTATGCTGCTCAGACTCTCTAAAAATGTTATCGCATTTTTATTGGATTATTCAAATATGCATTACTTTAATTTAAAAAATCATAGACGCATATGTCAATATTTTTAAAGAGTTCGGGGAATATAGATTTTATATGTGGCACATATATTTTTCTTTTTAGTTTGTCATTAAAAGAATGATACATTTATATTTTATGAATCATGTAACTTTAAACTTTTTATTTTACATTAGTGATCCATTTAATTTATAGTTACGCAATTATGTTAAAATGTGTGACCATATCATCTAAAAAATTTAAGTATTATCAGAGAGAACACACATTTTTATTATTGCAATTATATTCCCAGCAAGATGTGTGTAACTTGCTCTAGGCATCAAACTTCAAACAATTCTACTTTATATTTAGTCAAACAACATCACAAAATGTCCTTAGTCAAGAATGGAAAATTTTTGTACCTTTGCACCAAGGTGTTTCATCAAGAGTAGGTTAGAAGGTTGCCTCTCCATGTCTAAGCTTCCCATGAATATTGTGCACTCCAATGAGAGTTTTGCACATGCAGCCGCCGTGGCGACACCGTGCTGTCCAGCACCGGTGGGCGCCACGACGTTTTTGCATCCCATGCGCTTAGCCAACATGGCTTGTGCTATAGCATTGTTGATTTTGTGTGCACCTCCATGGTTTAAATCTTCCCTTTTAAGATATATGTCTGGTCCAATCCCTCTATTCATTTTCTTGTAATAATCTGTGAGTCTTTGGGCAAAGTATAAAGGAGTTTCACGACCAACATAGTCCCTTAATGCCACTTCAAGTTCCATCTGACAAAATAAGACAAATAAATTAAGACGGAGGAATAGTATTAGTTCTTTAATTTATCCTAAATGTTTTGTCACATCTTAAAATTAAAAATTATTTAACTTTAGACTATTTGTTTTGACGAACCTGAAACAAAGGATCACGCAAAGCGGAGTTGAATTCATAATCAAGCTTTGTTAAAGAAGATATTAGCGTCTCAGGGACAAATTTTCCACCATAAATCCCAAATTTTTCATTGCTCAATAATGGTCTCTCTTTTTCATGGAAAATTAGCTTCCATGGTGTTTGTGGAACTTGACTTGGGCCAATAGCTACACAAGAAATAACATTGGCTTTATAAGTATGTGATGGAAAGCCTTGCACCTTTGTGCTTGATTTAGCAAAAATTCCTTGGCCAAGAATACCTTTAACATTACCTGCCATAATATCTAGCTAGGTTGTTATCTCAGGTCTTTATCTCTTTAAAATAGAGGATTTACAGCCAAACGTTGGTGTGGAGGATTGCTGAAATTGGGCATAGGCTACCTCCAGCTTATATAGCCTCATCTCAATGAGATGTTTGGTTGTGTCTAATTTCTTATTTTTCGATACTAGTTGTGCGATCCCGTACAATGCACAGGCCCAATAGTTATTCATAATTTTTTTTTTAGTGATAGTTAAATGCTATTCAATTTTTTCATTAAGTGTAAAATTAATATCCAATAAATACTATTAATATTAATTAAATTTTAAATTTTATATATATATCCTTTTTGACATAAATATAATCATGGGAAGATATTAAAATAGTTATTTTATTTTATTTTTCCAGTTTAAAGAGAAATTTATTTTATCATCATTTCAGTATTTACTTAGCTTAAAATAACTAGTTGGAGTGATATAGTGAAAATGTGAAATCATAGTTGAAGCAACTGGAAAAATTATTTATTATGGGTAATATTGTAAAATCATACTTGAAGTCAGTAGTTGCCTTAAAAAGATTAAATTAAAATTTTCACGAAATATTTCTATAGCAGCTAAAGTAGATATGCTAATCGGCAGTTGTATGAAATATTTTTATAACAGCTGAAGCAGACACGTCGATGGGAAGATATTAAAATAGTTATTTTATTTTATTTGTCCAATTTAAAGAAAATTTTATGTTATCCTAATTTCAGTATTTATCTAAATTAAAATAACTGGTTGCGGTGATATAGTTAAATCATAGTTGAAGTAATTGGGAAAATTATTTATCAAGGGTAATTAATATTGTAAAATCATAATTGAAGTAAGCAGTTGCCTTAAAAAGATTAAATTAAAAAGTTCAGGAAATATTTTTATAGCGACAGTTGTCTGTTTAAGCAAGCAATTGAAGCAAGCATGTCGTCCAATAGATGTCTGCTTCAGCTGCTTTGTAACCTCTTATTTATAGTAGGAAAACAACAAAATAAAATCAAGCAGTCGAAGTAGACACGTCAAACAACAAATGCCTGCTTAAGCAAGCAACTAAAGCAGACACTTCGATCGAGATGTGCCTGTTTATCTACACTTATATATAAGTAATGGATTTGTAATAGAGCTCTAAGTAAATCGAGTTTACGATGTGTAAGGTTCATTGAAAAAAGAAACACATATATTCTAACAATTTTTTTGATACTCGGGACTTAAATCCGAAACCTCAAATTAGAGATGGAGGGATCCTATTTGTCCTATCATAATTCTTGCTGGTG